>JBBMJY010000015.1:988946-1028581 GCA_037833715.1 Toxotes lorentzi | reverse complement strand
GTGTGTGTGTGAGTGTGTGTGTGTGTGTGAGTGTGAGTGTGTGTGAGTGTCTGTGAGTGTGTGTGAGTGTGTGTGTGAGTGTGTGTGTGTGAGTGTGAGTGAGTGTGTGTGTGTGAGTGTGTGTGTGTGTGTGAGTGTGAGTGTGTGTGTGAGTGTGTGTGTGTGAGTGTCTGTGAGTGTGTGTGAGTGTGTGTGTGAGTGTGTGTGTGTGAGTGTGTGTGAGTGTGTGTGAGTGTGTGTGTGAGTGTGTGTGAGTGTGTGTGTGAGTGAGTGTGTGTGTGTGAGTGTGTGTGAGTGTGTGTGTGTGTGTGTGACTGTGTGAGTGTGAGTGTGTGTGTACCTTGGTGTGTAACTTGGCCAGCTGTTTATCGTCCACGTAGCTCTGTGTGTAAACTCTCCTCTTATAACGAAACTGTGAGGAAGCAGAGATGAAGGGTTAGTTCTGTTTGTCCTCAGGCTGAACGACGAGTTACTGGAGGTCGTTTCTGTCACTGGTTGCCTGTTGACTGACTGTTACGATGGTTGTAGTTCTGTAGTTAAACGGTCGGGGGGTGGGGGAGACTTACACCAGATTTCTCCTTCAAAATAATGTGCTCACCTCCAGGTATGGGATGGGTGTGATGGGGGGGAGAGGATACTCCTTCAGCAGCCGCTCCTCGTCCAGAAACTTTCCGGCTCGGCCGTTGAACGCCGGCTGGAAGAGACCATAGTTCAAAACATCCGACAGAGACTGAGTCAACGTCACCAGAACCCTCTGCTTACTGGTCCAAACTGGTAACTCTGGGTCCAACCGCAAACACTTCTGAGGGAGCCAGAGACAGAGAAACAGACAGACAGACAGAGAAAGAGACAGACAGACAGACAGATAGACAGACAGACAGACAGACAGGTTTGTCCTGCTGATTCATTCATTTAATCCTCTGTACTCGAGGTTTCATGTGTATCTATATATATACTGTATATTCATGTATATACTGTATATATATCTGTGTGTGTGTTACCGTCTGCTGCAGGTCCGGGATGCCAATACGGACGACAATGCTGTTTCCAGGGGGCGTGTCATCTGCGTCGTCGTCCCTGGCAACAGCAGAGCCTGTCGGGTTGCCGTTAGTAACCGCCTGTTGCCGCGGGCGATCATGTTTGGTGTCAGCAGCCGGACTCAGAGGCATGTGGCTGAAACACACACACACACACACACACACACACGCATGATGATTCCGGTCATCTTATATCACCACGTGAAAACTGTATTCACATCATTAGAGCTGTTTGAATTAGCTTCATCTGCTGCCAGTGCTGGAAAGTAACTAAGTACATTTACTCGAGTACTGTACTTAAGTACAAATCTGAGGTACTGGAATTTTACTTTCTCTTTTCAAGAATGAAAAAAGTAAAAGTTGTGTCTTCATTATAAAAACATTCACAGCTGGATCAGACGTGTAAGAGAGACTTCAGGTATCAGGATGAATCTGACAGCCTCCCACAGACGTTTCTCACAGCAGACATTTTGCGTTTTCAGATTCAGGTCTGAGTGATAACAGTAATAATGGCTGCTTTCCATTTGCACCGCAGACGAGAGTGTAACAGCCGCGTTAATGTGATTAAATGGTGGATTTCTCTCTGACTGTGGGACGACGTCTTATTCACATCGTCTGCTGACTCTGACTCTGATCCGACCTCCACCTTCTCCATCGCTAATAATGGCCCCGGGATGTTACATCACATCCTGTTTTTCACCCTGAGTTAAATGTCCACACACACACACACACACACACACACACACACACACACAGAAACCTGACACTGTTTCAGTTGAATCACCAGTTTAACTGCAGGTTTAGGGCCCGTCTCAAAATTATCAGGGAGCTTTAAATTCACAGAAGTGGAAACAGTTTCATCAGTAATGTTGTTTCTGGAATTAATTGATTCATAATTTAAAAAAAACATGCATTGAATTTGATTGATTTTGGCCTAATTCTGTCAATAGTTACTACATGAAAATTCGTGACATCTTAGCACATTAAAGAAAAAGACATTTTGGTGATTATGCTTTTTCACTTTCTCGCCCCAGTCGCATGAGAAAATTATCTTCGTTTATCATAAACACTGAAAACATCTAGCATGGCTTTGTCCAAAATGTAAAAATTCAAATAGTCACTGGATCACCAAGCTACACCTGCAGCTAACAAGTATTCTAAATATCAATGCATCTGCTGATGTTTTTTCATTTAACTGGTTCGTTTTTTTTGGATTTTTTTTTGTCCAAGAACAAAACAATTTTTACCAAAAGTCCCCAAACCCAAGTAGTTGCCAATTTTTTTCCCGTTGATGGAGCAATCGATTAATCGTCTAATCGTTACAGCTCCGTTTGCTGCCAGATTCATGTGGAGCAGTGAGTCCCTTTGTTGTATTATTTTGAGATGTGAGTGACCCCCTCCATGTTGTCTTCACATACATTATCGTAAAATTATTAAAGTCATTTTCATGCAGTCCTCTCTGTTCAATACGACACATTATTATGTGTTTAATTATCGTTTGTGTTAATCATCACTGGTGCTAATTAGCACTTGATTACCATTCATTCCAATAAAGCAGAGCAGAACTGAGGTCAGAACTTAATGGCTGCTTCCATTACAGCTGAAGATAAAAGAGCGACAGACAGCGAGAGGAGGATGAGTTGTGAGTTGTCATAGAAACTGGACTAGCAGGGAATCCTGTGCTAACCTCACTGTGTCACTCTGTGTGTGTGTGTGTGTGTGTGTGTTTTAAAAAAAGCCCCCTGATCTACATCCTCGCTGTTGCTATGGTAACGCGGTTGAACAATTTTCGCAGTTCCCGTTTAAAACTACCGACCTACCTGCTGACTCCCTCTCTCTCTCTCTCTCTCTCTCTCTCTCTCTCTTCATTTCTGTATGTCTTTCTGCCAACCTCGCTCGGCCCTCACATCCACACTGCACTGCTCACACATCTGTACTGCTCACACATCTGGGACCACTTCACGGCTTCATGATGCGCATGTGCATGTGGGTAAGGAGCAATGATCAGGTATTGATTTCCAACAGAGGATCAGTACACAGTGACGGGCTGAGGTCTGAGTTCAGAGGCAGTTCGCATGTGGACGTCTCAGACGGATTCTGTCTGCAGAGCTGCACCGACGGGCTGCTCTCTAAACCAGCAGGACCCACTCCAGCCCTTCAAACCCGGTGTTTAAAGGACCGGTTTGTTTCACTACTGACTCCTCAGGTATCAGCAGGTCTGAATTCACTCACTGAAAGTTATAAATTTCATTTACAAAGGTCTAATATTGTTTTTTTTTTTTTTTAACCTGCCAGGGGCAGCGACGTTACATAAAAAAATGTTTTTGCATATGACAGGAAACTGAGGGCTTTCGACTGCTGGTCAGACAAAAATGAACTAAAAAACATGTCAGTGTTCAAGTTTGTGTTTAAATATTACTCTTCAGCAGTCGCCTCTCACGTGTCGGAGTGTCCTTGAAGGCACCAGCTGGGAGAGTTTTCTAAACAGTCCCTGCTCTCAGCTGCATTAACCCGCGATGATAATTTAATTTGGCCATAAAGGTCAACATCCCAAACATCCCAAACACATCCGAAGATTTTCCCAGCATGGCTGAAGCCACTGTAACCAGGCGCACTGAAATGAATCACTTCCTTTCATTTACTACAGTAAAAGCCTGGTAATTGCAGCGATATTTAACGCTAACATTTCACCCTGTGGAGGAATCCTCGGCTCACAGGACCACCTGTCAATCTCTGAAATGTCAGTTTAAAAGAAATTACAGACTCATTCATTTCTTTTTCCATCACTGTTCACTGCTGTTCAGGGTCACAGCACCTGCAGTGTATCCCAGCATGCACTGGGTGAAGGTCAGGGACAGGCCACCTATAAACACTTTCATATTAACAGCTTTATAAACTCTCATATTAAATGTCTTTCCTTCACGTTGAGTTCACTGTCTCATTAACAGGTAAACGGTTTCTGTTCACTCTCAATCATCACTGAATTATTAAATCTACAATATACAAAGGACACATTTATATAAGTCAGTGTTTCCTCCAAAGGGTTAAATAAAAAAAGATGAGATGAGTTTTAGGAGAAACGTGTTTTTTAGACTTTTCTCGAATCTCTGCCGATGCTTTTACTTGTTACGGTAAAAGGTAAAATCATTCTTCGGTGACCATGAACCTTTGTTGCATGTCTCTTGTTTTTTTTTTTTTGTCACTGTCTAATAAAAGATAAAATGTCCTAAAAAATAATTAGACTAAAAGTAAACGTAGTGAATGTCTCACCGTGTCCTACCTCCTCAGATTCTCTCATGTTACTGGTTTGTTCTGACCTTGGTTGGACGTCTCGCACAGAGGACACGGTAACGGAAACAAGGCTGAGAGCTGAAAAGCTCCGGTTTGTCATTATAGTACATTTGTTCTTAGAGGGTTCATGAACTCCCTGATTTAACAGAGTGACAGTAAACACTGAGTCCAGATAACAGAGACGAAGGTCCCATCATTTAACTCTACCGTATCTCTGCTTATTAAAACAATAAAGTCTGTATAAACGTCCAGCCGACTCGTCTCTGTCCACTTCCTGTCTCGGACACCCTCTGTAATCAGCCCTGAATTGTTGGGTTTGACTTCCAGTTTTCTGCACTTCAGATCCACCAATCAGAGGCTCTGAATCAGCTTCCTGCCATTTAAAACTCTGAAACAAAACCTTTCCTGTTGTGAGAGGGACGGTGGACGACTGGACGTCTGCAAACACAAAAGTCCAGAAACACTAAACTCCATCGTTTCTCTGAGTAATAAAATAAAATCACACTTTTTTTTTTAATTTTGGGGACTTTTCATGCATCAGTGCCAGGAATGAAAGCTCATTAAATCAGAGCTTTCACTGTTGTTTGATGGATTAACCTTCAAAGTGAAGATAAAGACAAAAGGCGAGCTAACTCTCTGACAGCTGTTCAAATATAACTCTGACAAACAGTGCTGTGAAAGAGCTCGATTACACAGGAGCTTCACAGGCATTCATACAGAAAAAGCACTGATGGTTTCGATCTGCAGAGACTAAGCACTGTCCTGCCGCGTCTCACCGCGATTAAACTGATGGAGAAATCAGACCTGAGCAGCAGAGAAGGTGCAGAGCACACATCCAGCCCCAGCTGCACACTTAATATCCAACCCTGGCTCCTGGACATGACGTTTCTATTCTCCTGATAAGTAACTGAGGAAACGTAATAGAAACATAGCATTGTGAAGTGAAGTGAAGCTACTTTGGGCCCTGGTTCCAAAACTAAAAGATGTGTGTCATGAAAAAATGTGAGTGAGTCACATTTGGAGCTTGACTCGGTGTGAAACTCTCCTGATTCAATCACTGCAACAAATATAGAACGAACAGCGTCACAAAATCTCTGGTTCTGTGATAAAAACTCAAAGGTACAAGTCTGAAAACAAACGGCAGCTTCAGCTGTTCTGATAGAATTCATTCTATCGCCACAACCTCGGATTCACACCTGTGACTGACTCACAGTTTAAACCTGAGCTGTGCCTTCATCTCTCAGAAGCAAGTGATGGATGACACATGATCCAGGACAGTCCCGTGTTTCATTCCCCCTCACAAATCTGTGAGACCTGAATCGCTTTTTTAATCAATACAAGAAGAAACGGTTTGATCCTGAACGGTTTCTGCAGCTCTTCGCTTCTGGCTCCGTCTGATGTCAACAGCTTTCACTAATATGGGAGGACAGATGTTAAATAGCCTGAGAGGCCAGACCCAGGGCCCAGAACAGGAACCGACGCATTACCTGCAATTATCAAAGGTGAACCCGAGCCAGCCCATACCTGTGGCATGAATCAAACACAGGTGACAGACTCTCCCACTTTAGAACTGATCCACTGATATAAACATCTGTTATTTTATTTTACCTGAGCAGGTGCAGGACTCTTAATTAATAAGAGCATGGAGAAGACACCTTTGTCAAATCACGATTGTTCCTGTGGCTTCCACACAGCAGCTCCTGTTCCTTCTACCTTTTGTGGGCCCGTTCTTTCTCTCCCTGCCTTCCTCCCCTCGTTCGTCTTCCTCACTTCCTCTCTTTGAATCCACTCTCTGCTCGTCCCACAGCTCACGACTACTTTCACACCTCAGTAAGCAAAACACTTCTGCTGTTAGCAATCACGGCACATTTGCCCTGGAAAACGTCTTCTGTGTTTCTGCTGGCTGTTGCAGATGTGAGTGGCTCCTTCAGGTAACGCTCAGTGGGAGCAGAAGCAGCTTTTGTGTGGTTCACAGCGGCTGTTTTCCTCCGTTCTTCTCTGCAGAGAGCTCTGTTATGTAACGTCTCCTCGGGTTGGCCCTCAGGTTTCCTTCAGGACTGATCTGATCCAGGATGTTCAGCGCTGGTCCGGTTTTGGCTCGACATGATCGTGGAAAGGTGAAATTCTTCGTCCTGAAATAACTCGGGGTCACCATTTCGATCATTTCCTGTTTTTGTCCTGAGCAGAGCCGTTGTCCTCCCACACAGCCTGTACAGTACTGTTCATGTGGAAATAAGACTCAAATTCAAAACGCTTTGGTTCCACCACACCAGAAGATGATCGCCCACATGGATGTGAGGGACCGTGGGAACTGGTTTGAGCTTTAAATCGTTTTAATGATTCAAAAATCTCAACATCAAGAATATTTGAGCCCGGATACTGGGCATGGGTTCCCAGAACTGGCTCCATTTTGGATCCAGTTTGATCTGGTAAAATAATCAGATTGATTAAGCTCCACAGAACGAATCCGTTATCAAATACAGCCCCAAACATTCAGGTTTAATTAGCTTGAATAATGTACTTAAAGCACATCTGTATTATCAACTCTCTCATCTTTAGAAAACATTTCAGAAAAACGTCATGGATTTCATCATGAAAACATCTTACGTTACGTTTCGGGAACAGCTGCGGTTTAAGTTCACGTCATCGAGCGTAAACGCAGACGTCGTCTTCAGCTGCTGACGTGAAGCTTTCACTGTGTAACCAGTGAGGACAGAGCTATTTAATGAAGGCAGACGAGCGAATTCACTTCTTCTTCAGACCAGCTGAAATGATTCAAGGTTTCTGTGTTGTGGTGTGAATGTCAGCCAGCGATTTGTACTCTTTAAAGACTGAGATATAAAAAGACTTCATAGACCTAAATGAAGAGGTGGAGGAACCAGCAGAACCTCGTCTTAAATTAGGCCGTAAACATAAAGATGGATGAGCTTACAGTACGACTGTCTGGAAGCTTAAAGGACCACACGGCAATACACTACAAATCCTGTGTACGTCCTCAGGAGCCAACAGGCCGGAGCTGAACCCGAATTAAGTTTCCAAACTAACTGGTTCTAAACGGTTTAACAAAATAACTGAGTCTCAGGTTAAATAAATTAACCCTTTGTCCAGTTGTAATTACAGGCTTTTGGCACAGTCTCTGCTTGTCTTAGCCAGGTCAGGCAGGTGGGCTGGGCTCAGGGATTGCATTAATATGCATGTGAAAGCTCCTACACGGGCTGGAGGACACTTCTTATGAAAACTGCCTCTAATTCTGCTTCTAATTCCAAAGGTTTTGAAAACAGGTGATCAGAATGTGAATAATGAAATAAAATCAAAATTTGTTCGCTGCACAAACGATGTGAAAACGAATGAGTCACCACGTTGGAGTCGTTTGGACGTTAATGATCTGATCCAAAAATGTAATGTTTCTCAAAAACAGTGCAAGAACACGTTTTGATTTTGCCTGCACAAATGTGCAAAAACAAATTAAAATGATTTCATTAACTTCCTGATCAAACGAGGTACAAACTAAAGTCATACGGCGCCGTCATGTGCACATTAGTCTAATTATAATTGAAAATGCAGATGGTTCATTAAATTGATATCATCTATTTCTCTTTTTGTTCAGTGAAAGTCATTTTCAGTGTTGAGGCCTTTCATCCTTCCGTCGTTATTAGCACAGTAATCTGGGCCTGCAGAACCCTCAATCCAGGTCCAGCATCGCTGCTGGGAAACCCGGCCGTTGTCCTGTCGCATCCTGTTTAATTTATAACTGGTTGTAAATTATTGAGTCCTAAACCAGTTTGTTCTGAAAAGACTGGTTCTAACTCTGGCCCAGTTTATTTCCAGTGAGCTGAAACAACACATCCAGTAACACGCTGCAGTCACACCATCACACTTACCTATTGTCAGCAGTCCCATCAAACTTTTCCAAGGGCCTGTTCTGATTTCTACTGGTCTCTTCAGGTCTGTCTTGGCCTGGTTTGGTCCTGTCTAGGCTTTTCCTGGCTTTGGCCTGGTTTTCGGGCTTCTGGTTCCTGGTTCTGGTGCAGCTTGAGGTGCCCGGTTCTTGTGCCTCTGGTTGGGTTTTGATTGGTTGGACCTCCGAGGGGTTTCTGGTGGACTGTTGTAATCCTGTGGTTGTAGCAGTAGCAGGAGTACTTTCTGCAGTAGATGAAGTAGTTTCCGTAGATGGTGCAGTTCCTCTTGTGGAAGGAGCAGAATCCGGAGTAGTTGAAGTACTTTTACTGTAAACAGTCAAGTAGTTTATTTATGTGCTGCTGTTGTGTAGGAATCCTGCTGTAGAGTGAGGGGTCTCGGACTTTCAGACTGTATTCTGGGAGCTGCCCTGCCCATCCTGTAGAAAGGGAGGAAAAGGGGGAGGAAGAGGAAGATAGAGAGGAGGCGGGTGGGAGGTAAAGGAGAGGGGGGCCAGGATATGAAGGAGGGAGAAGGGGGAGAAGAAGAAAAAAAAAACATGTCAGAGGAGTGGAGGGTTTGCAGAGACGGCAGAGTGTGCCGTCTTCTCCTTTAAACTGGGTCAGACACGTTGCGTTTCGTGGAGGCCATTTCAGGTTCAGTGTGTTACACAATGTGAAGCTGTTGTATCGGTTCACATGGAAACTGAACGAGCGGCAAACCTTCTCTCTCTCTGCCGCTAAGCTGGTTATTATGTAAAGTTTTAAATATTGATTTCTGTTTCTGTTTCTATTCTCAGATGAGCATTAAAGATGGCGGACTGATGACGGGAGTTCGTGCAGGAGACCAGCGGCTTCGTTTATCAAACCTCATCCTCATTCAGCGTGTTCGCGACTTAACGTCTCCTCATCACGTTCATAGGAAACGTGATCCGGCCGTGTTATGTATTTTATTTAAATTTTTAGGGTACCGCTGGTTAATAACACTTAATTTAATCACATTTCATTTCGTAACATTTCATTTAATGACACGTTTCATTCGAGCAGCTTTGAATCAAATCAGATGGTGCGACTCAGATAATGTGACACCTTCGTCCATTTTGGCTTCTGTTCTCTCAAAGGTCACCAGCGTCGGAGCAGTTGTGTGGCCTGAGTGTCTTCTTTTGTTGGAGAAAACACTGCTCAGTCAGAGCTAACCAGCCGACACGTCCTCAGCCTGCCGGCTTCACATTAGCTTTTCCTTTCAGTTTCGATGAGTCAGCAGTAGCTGAGCTTGTTGCAGGTTTAAACCTCGATCATATGGATCATCCTGGTCATCCTGCCTGCAGGCGCTGGTCCAGTGTCTGGAATATTCTGAGCAAACGTCTGAGCTCTGAACCCGTGCAGCAGCAAACTGCAGGTTGACAACAGGTGTGTATCACTGTCTATCATCACCTGAGTCGTGACGCAAAATGACACTGATTAGCACGGATCCTAAATCTCAGTTCACTGCTCATTACAGAGTAAACTACTATAAGTGTGTTATTATTATTATTATTATTATTATTGTTATTGTTACTACCAGCTGTTGACCTTTACCTCTGCTGTTAGCTCACAAAGCTAGTCAGCCTGTAGCATACTGGTAACCAGCTGGTGGCCTGCTAATAGCTAACAGCACGCTAGCCAGCTGGCGTGTGTGTGTGTGCGTGTGTGGAACCAGTATGTTTCCATGGTAACACAGACAGCAGGAGGACATGTTTAAAACAATTCAAAGACTTGACAAAGATTAGAAGCACTTCCCATCACTCACACTTCCTGTTTCCAGTCTGGGTTGCCAAGGAAACGGATGTTTGGCAGGAAAAAGCTGAGAAGCTGGACAGCACTGATAACACACACACACACACACACACACACACACACACACACACACTCACACACACACGCCTCAATGTATGAGTCAGTCCTGTTCAGTTCTTGCATCTTGTACCGGACCGATCCAGATTACTGATCCAGTTCACACCTCACGTTGAAAACCAAAATGTGTTCCAACTGGATTTGACTCTTCCCCGTTCATCAGTACCCACATATTATTCTGCATTTAGAGTCAGGAGTGGGCGGCACTGACTAAATTAATATTGCAGTAATTATCACATCATAGTTTCAGTTTCAATATGTTGCTCTGTTCAAACGATTATTTGTCTCCAATGATTGTTTAACACTGAACATCTGTAAGTTCAGCTTTTTAATCTTTCATGTCCTTCAGCGTCTTTGGATTTTGTCCTATTGATCAGACAGAGCGTCTGGAGACACTGCTCTCTGGGAAATCCTGATGGACTTTAATTATCAATAATTAAAACAAGATCAGCTGCAGCTTTATAATCTTAACTCGTTTAAAGCACTGTGCAGGTTCTTTTACTGATGGTATAATGTCATCAAATGTCACGTCCGTCCCATCGTCTCCTCCTAAAGATGCTTCTCCTTCAGTGAATCTGTTACCGGTTTTCACTCGTTTGATTCAAGGTGGTTGTTGTTTGAGCTGTGGGACTTGAGTTTGAGTCGTTTGGTCCCTGGGTTTGTCCTTCAGGCAGCTTCTCCCCAAGCTGGTTTCAGAGGTAACAGGGCACTTACATCGCCTGCAGGCAGGTTCTGCCTTAAGGACTAAAGTCAGGGAACAGCTGAAGTTCATTTGCAGCCTCCGTCCCTGGTTAGGCTTTTAAATCCACATTAATATGACCTGAGCATAAATTCAGAAATCTTCAGGATTTAGATTTAATTGGGACTGAGCTGAACTGGATTTTCACAGGAGCCTGTGAACCATCATCTGGTCCTGATTTCAGAAACTCCACGTACTTTATACTTTGACTTTTAACTGGATTATGTTGATCTCACATCTGCATTAACGTGTGTTTTCCCTCATTCACAGAAGATTTCCACATCTAAACTGAATGTTAGCACCTGGTATAAATGGAGCCTAATTTCAGCAGTGACCCTCGAGGTCTCTCTCTCATGCTGCATTTGCATTCATCATGAATCTGCGCTCACACTTCACTTCCTCTCATGGCGCTCTGCATCTAAAGGTCCTGATACGACCGTCGGCACATTTCAGCCGTACAGTTGTGGTCAGATCATCAGAGATGCATTTCATTGTTAGGTGTGAAAATGGTGTGTGAAGAGAGAGAGAGAGAGAGTGTGTGTGTGTGTGTCCTGGAAATCTAGCTCCCTTGGCCATTACCATGGTAACCAATGGCAGGAGCTGATAATACACACTGTATTTTCTCTGTTCCTGACACACACACACACACACACTTTATCTTGTCAAGTTTCTCACATCACTGGGAAGCAAAGAAACTGAAGCGAAATCTGCTCAGTTTTCCTGAGGCCCTGTAAAGCGCCACCTAGAGGCTGAAATGTTCGTTACATTGGTTTTTGAAGGCATTTTATCGAAGCCTCACTCAGTAAAAGTGTGTTTGGGTCTCATGGACATATGACACATTCAGTGGGCTGGATAGCTTCAACACCTGAGCTGTGTCCGACCCACGACCCGACATTCACAACCGCTTCAAGCATTGGTCAGAAGTGTGGAGATAAGAAAGGAAACCAGGATTTAACTCTTCTCTCTCGTTTCAAATGAAGAACCAAGTAGAACATTTCAAACGTCTTCGAGGAGAAAATGTGCAAAGTTATTCCTGTTTTTAAACATCGTCTCTCTCTGGTTGATCAACACGTCTTACAACTACAGTTCTGTGCAAAAGTTTCAAGAACTTTAGATGTTTGATCCGTGTCCATCACACAACAGAATCAGACGAGTCCTGAACCCTGACGAGTCCTAAAGAACGATCCTCAGAGACCAGAAGAACAAGGAGTCCTGCAGATGATCTGGTTCCCACAGAGACCTGATCTCAGCATCACAGAGTCAGTCTGGGATCACATGAAGAGACAGAGACACTGAGACAGACTGAAGCCACAAAAGGTAAAGGAGGGTCACATCAAATCCTGATCTGATTCAGATTTTTTGTACTTTGTACGAAGTGAGGAATAAAAATGACTCATTTCTTATTTTTGAAAGAATCCTCACTTTACTTTCAGCACCTGAAACGTCAGCATGGCGTCTGATGCCAACACACAGCTCACACAACATTTTTGTGTTTCTGACTTGAAGCTGCTGGAGGGCACTGATCATCTGAGCATGACATGAAGGGAAAATGGTGGCTGCAGGTCTTCAAGCCAGAATGACTCTGCACTGCGTTGGGACATGAGCACGGGATCATGCTGAAATTAATTCAGTGCTCAGCTTCCTGATTAGCCTCGAACTATTTGTCTTTAACGTTTAATGTCCTGGCGTCAGAAGCGACGTGATTTTTAGCACAAATTCTCCTCTTGTTACTGTCCTTCCTCCGCAGCTCAGCGAGGACACGAGGTCCATGGAAACACCAGGAGGGTTTATAAACACACGTCCACTTGATTTGTTGGACAGGTGAAGGCTCACATTAGCCTCAGGTGAACGTCTGAATATGTGGACATTTACTCTGAAGGAACTTTAGGAACAAAACTCTCCAGTTTGAGCAGAAGGAAGGAAAAAAAAAAATGAGAACACGTCCTTTAACTGCATTAAAACACACACACACACACACACCTGTCGCTAACGCAGCAGTTTGACCTCTGGCCATCAGCGCTGAGGTAAAGTCACTCAGATGTGGCGAAACACGTTGCCATGACAACCACGTGATGTTTGAAGTGGGTTTTTTTTGGGCAGATCATCTCTTCAGATAGATGGTCTGAGATTACGGCCTACACACTCTCTGCTGTTCTTACATAACAAACACACAGAGGATGGTAAAGTGATGCTGCAGGAAACAGAAACAGGAAATAAAAAGACAAGAGAGAGAGGAGGGAAGGAAAGGAGAGGAGGGAAGGAAAGAGGAAAGAGATGAACGGAAAGAAAAAGGGTATGAGTGGAAGAATAAAGAAAGAAGGATGGAAGAGAGGAGAGGAAGTGAGGAGATGCAGAAGCAAATGAATGGATGAATGGAAAAGGAGAAGAGAGGAGGAGAAGTATAGGAAAGGAAAGGAAGCAAATGAGGACAGGAGGGAGGGCAAGGATGAGAGGAAAAGCAGAGATGAAAAAGAGGGAGGAAAGGAAAGGAAGGGAGGTGAAAGGAAAAGGAGAGGAGGTAAGGACAGGAAAGGAAAGGGCACAAGGAAAGGAAATGATGAGGAGTAAAGGAATGTGGGAGATGAAAGAGGGAGGGTAAAGGAAATGTGAGAAGAGACGAGGCAAGGAAAGGAAGCACATGATAAGCAAAGGAAAGGAAAGAGGGCGAGGAGGCAAGAAAGAGAAAAGGAACCAAACGAAGAAATGAATAAATAAAAAGATGTAAAAAAGGTAAAGTATAAAGGAAAATAAGTCACGACTTCTAAAGTTACAAACCGGCAGCAAGTGAGCAACGAGCACACACACACACACACACACACACACACACACACACACACACACACACACACACAGCTGTACATATCAGGGAAACAACATTAGCCAAACACACATACATTCCCTTTAACAGACACACACACACACACACACACACACATACACACACACACACACACACACACAGAGCTGCAGAGACTCACCCAGAAGATCACCGACTCGTTCTCCATGATGATGAACTGAAAAGAAAAGAAAGGACTGATGGAGAGAGAAAGAGAGGAAGAGGTGATGGAAGATGGGAAAAAAAGAAGAGGAAGAAGAGGAGGAAGAAGATGAAGAAGAAGAAGAAGAAGAAGAGGTGTATCCGGAGACGAAAAGAGAGAGGGAAGAAGAGAGAGAGAGATGAAGAGAGATGAGGAGAGAGAGGGAGAGGCAGGATGAGTGGAAGGCTGGTCGGTTCAGCCCACACACTGCTAGCATGACACACACTGTGAGTGTGTGTGTGTGTGTGTGTGCGTGCACATGTGAGTGCGCACGTTGTCTCCCACTCCAATGCGTGGGTTAGAAAACACACCTCTCTCTCTCTCCCTCGCTCGGTCTCTTTGAGAGAGCGAGCGAGGGAGAGGGGGTAAGCAGCGTGGGTGTGGAGGAGCGGCCCCATCGCCATGGCAACGTGGCAATAGCAGAAAAAAAAGGATTCAGCATCCAAGCGTCATCACCTGGATGATGATGATGATGATGATGATGATGATGATGGATAAAGACAGTTCTTCTGATTTTATTTGACAAACCTTTGATTTCATGATATTTTACATTTTTCCAAGTTGGACCCGACCAATCAGAGCACACGTGGCAGCAGTCACATGACCCACTGTGTGTTTTCCACACGTTGATGTTGTGACAGAGCCTCAGACACAGAGTAACATCCCTGGATTTATGAATCCATGAACGTGTTTACACTCGTGTGCACCTTTCAGACCACAGGAGTGCAGGACACACTATCAACAGACAGAAATTTGACATTCGAAAGTGTTTTTTATCATAATTACCACTTTCACACGTCAACAAAAGAATTGGAATTACAACAGAAAAACTGACATTTCTAAAAAAATATGGAACAATGGAGAGTTCTCGTCCACCAATTTGTTATATCAGGATAAACCCAATGAGCTCAGCTCATTTTCAAGGTGTTCAAACCTAATCGTTACTGACGTGGAGAGACTTTGTGACTATACAGCATCTGAACTCTGTAATAACACAACCATCTCCTTATGGTGTATAAAGTGGTGCCGTATAGCTCTCTCTGTAGAGCAGGCGCCCAACCTTCTCCTGTAATGTGAACAAGTCATAAACATGGGAGATTTTTCCCATCTCTACCATCCACACCTACAGAACATCAACATGGGACCTAGGTCCCGTATAAATCCCCTGTAAGCCTCATCATATACCTGCTTTTGACAGTGACGAGTGGCGTGATTCACATTCTTGTCAGGATCAAAAAGTTCATCCCAGATAATTCTTGTTTTTTTTTGTTTTGTTTTTGTTTCAAGGACTCGCGTTGGAGTCTCGATCACATGATTCATGTGAGCTGTGGCTTCCCTCCTCTACACATCTGCTGCTCACACCAGCTGTGACCGAGGGGAAGTGACAGCTGAAGTAAAATCTGTTTATTCCTGAATGAACTGAGACGGTCGGTGAAGTGTTAGGGGCTGCGAGAGCTCAGAGCACTGCAGCTAAAGGAAACGTTCTCTACACACTCACAACACTGATGCACAACTAAATAAACACAAGTGAAGTAACACAGACACTGGACAACACGTGCTCAGAATAAAGAAACACACTGAAAACACAAGCAAATTTAAAACATGGAACCGAGGCGCGACTGGCTGCAGCTACATTTAGTCTTTAGCTTTTGTTTTGTGTTGTAACTTTGTTGGTTTGTTGTACGCAGCATTTCTGTTTGTACTGAAGCTCTTATCACCCTAATAAAGCTCAGATATCACAGGAAACTGTTTTATACAGGAGAAGGTTCAATAAACTGGAACTCCGACTGTGGATGAGTGAATGAATTCATCATTAAACACAACCTGGACCTGATCCAGCAGAAACTGGATCATACAGAGGTCAGAGGTCTGGAACGACGGACCTGGAGGTTTTCCATCCACTTTTTGCTGAAGTCTCACACAAACCTTGTCACAACTACTGTGACTGCCTGAGCTGATGAGCCTGCTGCAGAGTTACAGCGCCCTCTGCTGGACTGGAGCAGCCTGTACGCTTCTGTTTGGCTCCTGAAAGTTTGGTCTGTGGGAGCTGCAGATCTGGATTTTGGGATTTACATTTTAATTTCAAGCTGAAACACCGACTGGTGACCGA
The DNA here is from genome assembly GCA_037833715.1 of Toxotes lorentzi. NCBI lineage: Eukaryota > Metazoa > Chordata > Actinopteri > Toxotidae > Toxotes > Toxotes lorentzi. Next base: position 1,012,577 of record JBBMJY010000015.1, on the reverse strand, counting down.
CTGTTGTTACCCTGGCAACCGCCCACCTGCGGGAGATTAAAGACGCGTGTAACGTGTGTCTGAGGTGTGTTCAGGTGCTGGAGGCACTCTCAGACTTTCACTGTCAGCAGTTGATTTGTGGTTATGATTTATTTGTATTTGTTTATAAATGTTTTAACTTTCAGTCTTTCTCCGTTTGTTTTGAGTTAAACACCAGAGAACTTTAGATGAACCTTCGCTCACCGACCCGTCTGTGTCAGCTGCTCCAGGTGAATCCATTCAAACACAAACAGCTGTTTAACTCATTTATTTAGAAAAACGTCCTCCTGCTGCTTTAAGCCAACATTACTGAAACGTTTCATAAACACTCACAGCAGAGCAGGTCCTGCTCTGTGAGCGTTTGTTTTATGTCTCTTCTTGTCCCTGCAGTAACAGATCCATGTACGCTCCAGTCACCAGACTCTGCTGTGACACACCCAGCTGCTGCATCAGATCCTCAGCCACCTGAAAACAACACAACCAGACGAAAAACGCTGAACCAACACAAACTTTCACACCTCAGGGCTCAGAATGCAGCAAATCACTTAAAACAGGTTTTATATCACGTGTACTTCAGGTTAAATACACAGAGAAACATCTGAAACTAAATCAGTTTGAGTTTCCAGACAAATGACAGAGCAGACGCTGACTCTGGTTAAAGTCAATAACCCAACGACAAAGTGACATTAAATCACAACAGTGCAGCTTTTGTTCTGAACACTGTGCGTCTCCATTGTTCCTGCAGCACGAGAACCCACCTTCTGTCCGTCGTGCACAGTCTGCTCAGGTCGCATCACCACCTGAACACAGCAACACACACGTTACTCAGCCGGTTCACACTCTCATACACCTGTGTCACGTTTTTACTGAAGGCTGAGGTTTGAATTCACAAAGGTTTCAAACATTTGAGCCGATGATCAGAACTGATGTGCATCAATTTCCTGCTGATAGCTAATCAATAAGCTGTTTCAGTGTTTGTTTAAAGACGATGAAATAAATGTGTGTGAGTCAGTTTTATGTTTCACAGTGTGTGTGTTAGTGTGTGTGTTGACCTCCAGCTCCATGTAGTGTCCCAGTCCCTCCACTGTGTCCAGGTGAACTCTGGTCTGACCAATCAGAAACAGCCGTCGCTCCTTCCGCACCTCACCTTTAACCCCGAGGGCATCTGACAACACGGTCTACACACACACACACACACACAGTCAGCGTTAATAACCTGAATATACATCCACACATTATTGCAGAAACACACACACAGGCTGGTGTTTTACCTGGAGACTCTGTGGGTCGTTGGTCAGACTGATGGAGTAACGAGACAGTTTGGGTCCATCGGTGTCTGGACGCTCGTAGAAGATCAGCTGACCTGACCCGTCCTAACAAACAAACACACGAACAAACACACACACACACAAGTTTGTCTGTAACAGAAGACACCACATGTGAAAGGACTCGGGTCAGAACCAAAAACACAGTGTGAACGATCCGAGAATTAATCAGGACGAATACATTAAAGTGATTTTTAAAATTATTTTCTAACCACAACTTAGAGAGAGTTATTCTCCCGGTGGCCCCCAGGTGAAGCTCACACCTGTGGTGCTGCTGGTGGAGATGAATGGACACACTCACACACACACACACTCACAGCAGTGTATGTACCATGAGGTCTCGTAGCTTCAGTCGTCCTCGGCTGCAGCTGAAGAAGGTGTCGTGCTGCCTGAGGATCGTGCCCTCTGATTGGCTGAGCCGGGCCGCCTTCTCAGCGAACTGCGTCGGGTCGCTCACTTTGGCTTTGATCTCCACGTTGGACGGCATGGCTCTACTGAGCATGTGCAGAACAGAGACAGAAGAGGCGGTGAGACAGGTGATTACTGATCCTGCATTGAAACAAACAGTGAAACTGATGACGCCGACCAGAGAAATGAGGAAGAAGTGAAGATGAGGAAGAGTGATGATGTGAGAAATAAAAATATAAACACGTAAAAAGGCAGCGGAGACATTTCATCAGCCTCAGGTCCAGTTAGTACATCAGGCCAGAAGTTTAACAGCTTCGTAGACTCGTTCACTCATTCATTCATTCATTCATTCAAATAATGTTTTTGCACTTGGAATGTGAGGAGGTCTGCTGAAAGACCTGGTCTGAGATCTGGTCTGAGATCTGGTCTGAGGTCTGCTCTGGGATCTGGTCTTAGGTCTGCTCTGGGATCTGGTCTGAGGTCTGCTCTGGGATCTGGTCTGAGGTCTGCTCTGGGATCTGGTCTGGTCTGAGGTCTTGTGTGTGTGTGTGTAGTAACAGTGACAATCTCCGAATCAAAGCTGCCATGATCACGCGCATCACTGACAAACCGGAAATCGGATTATTTCTGAATCCACGCATTAAAGACCCGGATGTACACAGCGCGTTCACCTGGCAACACACACGAGTTTACACTACGCGGGTCTGACTCACCTGTACCCGGTGTTTCCGTCCTCCGACCGACGCTGCGTCACGGCTCGATTTTACCGCCAAAGCCTCCCTCTGGGGCGGAGCCGCCGCGCTGATCTGAGAGCAGCCGACGACACGCAGAGGGAGGCGGGGACAGAGAGGAAGCTGACCGCAGAGCGGCGCTGAAACACGGAAGAGCCACCTCACGGGAGAGTCTCCTTCCGCCTTACGTGTGAGGCGGTTTGATTTGAGAGCGCCACCGTCTGGCCTGGAGGAGCAAAGACACCGGAAACGCAGCCTCATTTCCTTTTTCTTTTCAGAATAAAACAGGTTTATGAAACTTGTTTCAGGTTTGTAGCTGAGGGCGGATGATGTTCTTCCCGTTATCATTATGGCCGAGCTGCAAATTATTTTCTCCATGAAAAAATGAATAGTTTACCTATAAAATGTCACACGTCCCAAAGATCCTCGGTTCGCTGTGATAGGAAACAAAAACCCTCTCATCTGAGGAGAGTGGTTAAAACAAGTATTCATCATCTAAACACCGTTTATGCTGATGAATCTTCTGTCGATCAACTAATCGAAACACACAGCTCTCTTATCCACACTGTTACCTGCAGCAGATTACAAACAGTGATGCACAAGTTTTGATTCAAACTATGAAAGAAAGACTTATTCATATTTTAGTTGGAGGACCATTTTTGGCCCACGGGCCACTGTTTGCCTGCCACTTTGATTGTGATTTTTATTTCATCTCTGCTGGTCTCTGATTGGCTGGTCATGACAAACACTTACTGGAATGACATCATGTTGTGGCTGAGAGACTTTCTGTTTATACATGTTTACCTCTGCAGCTATCTATGCCAACACACACACACACACACACACACACACACACACACACACACACACAGCTGAAACATAGCTACATTTAGCTCGCCGGGTCGTCGATATAACTCTGGACCTGCGTGTGTGCTGCCAGACATTACTGGGCAACTGGACAGCATCATGGTGCAGAGAAACAGTGAGCGAGAGAGCATCAGAGAGAGAGAGGGAGAGAGGGAGAGAGAGAGAGAGAGATGGGGGGCAGTGGTTAGTTGGCATTGGGCAAAAACAAATCAGGGCAGAAGAAGCCTGATGAACAGCAGCGCAGAGGAAAAACGAAGACGTGTGAGTTTTCCTGTGAGTAAAACACTTTGATTTGACTGATTAGACTCAGAACAACAGCTGTGGTGTTACACTGGGGTTACTGATCCAGGCTCTGTCTCTCAGGTTGTCTCAGGATGACTGTCACTTATTCCAGTAAAGTCGCCAACGCCACCTTCCTCAGTTTCCACCGGCTGCTGCTGCGCTGGAGGGGGAGCATCTACAAGCTGCTGTACAGAGAGTTCGCACTGTTCGTCCTGCTCTACTCCATCCTCAGCATCGTGTACAGGTCACACACACTCACACACACTCACACACACACACAGTGTGGAGACATTTCAAGCAGCTGAACGCGAACGTAATGTTCAGCCTCTGTTTTCTGTAGAGAAGGAAACAATTCTTTTGAGTAATTTGACTTTTTATTGGCTTTTAACATAAAAACATAAAAATAAAGTCCTTGTGGTGCAACCAGAGACACAGGAATCTGTGTTAATTCACACAGAGAAACAATCAGATAAAAAAAAATTAAAAGTTAAATTGTGTTTATGAAAGAAAACCTGATTTCAGAGAAGCAAACATGATGCTTGAAGTCCTCTCATCAGCTCGAATGACGTCTTCTGTCATTAACTGAACCAGGATCCAGATTCAGGTCTAACTTTAAACCTGTCAGCTGAAATAAAACCCGTGACGGCAAACAGTGATTTGGAAATTGTAGGTGAACATGATCTGTTGCAGTGATTCAAGGAAAGAGTAACCACACCACTCATGCACTCATTTGATTAACTCGCTCCAGAAAGACACAGACGAGTCCATGTTACATGAATGAAGCGACTTTTCAGTCTTTTAAATTTGGAGCACATATTATTTTCTAGTAAACCCATTTAATGCAGTTGGTTGTCCGTGAGCTACTGTTGGCTGTGACCTCTGTCCTCTGTCCTCTGTCCTCCAGGCTCGTCCTCTCTGACCATCAGAAGAGACTGTTCGAGAAACTTTCCATGTACTGTGACAAATACGCAGAGCAGATCCCCGTCACCTTCGTCCTGGGTACGTCTGACTCTCGTCACCTCGAGGTGCAGCATAAGTACACTACACATACACTCTCACCTTTATTCACTGAACAGTTCATAAATAACCCAAAGCACCGGGATGCTGTGGAAAAAAATCACCACCTGTCCAGCATTAAGTCGAAGCTTCTCCTTTACGTTCATCATTTTTACTTTCCACAAAGTCTCTCAGCATAAAATGAAATTTGAATTTGAATTCAGAATTGCTGTTCATGAATCATAAAATTCCATTTATTCACATTTTCTGACAGACAGAATCTGGAGACTTGGAGCTTTCAGATAATGTAGAATTTGTCAGGTTTGTGTGAGAACTGAAAAACAGCAACACACACCTGAAGTGGCTGCCAAAGCCACAGCGTCCCACAGGTGAGTTATCACTAATTAGGAGTCCGGCTAATGTCAGTCCTCTGAGAACAAGGCTTAACACTCAGCCACGCTCACTGACAAGTGAGTGTGGTGTGGATACGACAAGACATGATGGACTGTAAGAAACAAATCCATCTGAAGACTAACAGCTGAACTGAAACTGAAATAAAAGTCAGAGAAACTGAGTCTTTCTATCAAAGTGAAACACAAATGTGAGTCTGTCTGAGGAGAAGCATGAGAAACAGACAGATGGAGTGTTTGGTTGCTTCATTATCAGGCTGCTAATGGAAACAGATCATTAAAGAGCAGAGAAAGGCTAAAAGCCGGATGAGTGTTTGTGTAGCTGATCTGATCCACAGTCAGAGAACACACAGTATCCGTGTGTGTTATTGTCCGACTGAAAACAGCCTCATGTTCCCTCAGTCCAGCGTTTCCTCAGAATAAAACTTCAAACATCTGGTACTTCAGTTCAGTAATAATATCCCTCCTACATATGACCCACAGACCGATGCAGCTCAGTTGTTTGAAGCTGTTTGTGCTCATCGCGTGTCTCTTTGCGGTTGTTGTGAGTCTCTTTGTGTTAATGATCCACAAAGAGATGTAATGCAGATATAAAAAATCCGTAGCTCAGGATTTAATGATGTGAATTCAAATGAATTTCTGCTGTTTCCCGGTTTGTGTTTCAGGGTTTTATGTGACTCTGGTGGTGAATCGGTGGTGGAATCAGTTCGTTAACCTGCCCTGGCCTGACAGACTCATGTTCCACATCTCCAGGTACTTTTCAAACTCTCAACAGAAAATATGCGTTTTGTGAATTGGCTCAAATATAGTTTTGTGCAGTCAGTGAAATATGGTTGGCCAATAACTGACATCTGAAGAGAAACAAACACGTAAATAAGATAATCAAGAAAACACACATCAGGGCTCTAAAACACACAACTTTACCTTGACACGTGTCACGTCCAGTGGTAACCAGTTAACAACAGCTCAAGACAAATCTACAGATGTTACTGTAAACCACATTTATAGGATGAAGATGCCTCATCACTATGACCAGTAACAGGAGAATAAAGCTGTGAGAGTTAAACAACAAACAGATGCACAGAGTTCAGTAAATCTTCTCAACCTTACTAAATTTCAACATGCAGTTTAAACATCAGGTGGCTAAGCTAAGCTTCATCATCATCATCATCATCACGATCCTCACATCAGGTTCAAGTTCTTCCCCTGTTGATCAAATGGTCACGGGGTCATAGCTTATGTCACTGTGTTTCCTCCAGCTGTGTTCAGGGTAAAGATGAATATGGCCGCCTGCTGCGCAGGACGTTAGTGCGTTACATCAACTTGACGTCGCTCCTCATCTTCCGCTCCGTCAGCACCGCCGTCTGCAAACGATTCCCGACCATGGACCACGTGGTGGAGGCAGGTGAGAGCCTGAGCGGCGTCCACACGGTGTGTGTGTGTGTGAGCGGTTCATGCTGTGTCAGTGTGTGAAATGACAGAAGTCAGATGGAGTTCAGCTCCTTCCCGCCTGAGTCTCCTCCTTCCTGTCCCTCTGATGTGACCCCAGGGATCGGCTCGTTATCGGCTGATTAGAGCTGCAGGACAGCAGAGCGGCGATGACCCGTGTGTCCCACCCTTCATGTGTTCAGAGTCAAACCCTCTGACTGCGACAACATCTGCCGCTTAGTCTGTCTGTCAGATTTCTCTGATGTCTCCAGTGTAAAGATTTATTGTCTTTCCACCTGTAGGTTTTATGACTCCAGACGAGAGGAAGGTGTTTGACAACATCCGCTCCCCTCACCTGAAGTACTGGATCCCTGTGGTCTGGTTCTCCAACCTGGCGTCTAAAGCTCGACAGGAAGGACGCATCCAGGACAGCATCGACCTGCAGAATATTCTCAATGTGACTCTTGGGATTTATGTTCTGTCAATACGTGAATGTTCAGACATTGAGAGGGTTCAAAATACAAAACGAGTTTGAAGTTAACAAACTTTTTAATCCACTAAAAACTCTGACTAAAGTCAGAGTCATGTGGCTGCAGCTCGTCCCATTGCAACACACACGATCCACATATTAATAACTCCAGTTTAATATTCACTCACCAGCTGCGTCGATGAGGCTTTGGATTTGTTCAGAAATATTCACAAATGTTTTGTTAAAAAGAAATACGCGGGTCATGTTGAGGGAGTTTAGTGTCAAACACTCTCTAAAACGTCGCAGTCTATTTCTGCCAACTTCAGCATGAAGCTATGTCATTACAGTCACAGTTGTTTTTTGCCTGACGTACAACTGAGCTAAGCAGAGAGGGCATTTGGAACGACTACAGGGGCATAACTGGACTGACCAGAGGTGCTTTGGGCCTCGAGTGCTGCTCTGGTGTGACCCATTAGGGCACATGCATATCCTGTTGGAGAGAAAAGGGCTCTCGAGTACTTAAAACAGACACTTGTGCATCCTTCAAAGTCAATTTAGAGCCCGATCATGTTCGTGCGTGACCGCATTCACCAGACACGTAGGTAATGTGACACCCAGCTTACTCCCAAAGGAGAGGGTGAGACTCTTTTTCCAATCGGCCTGTTGAGCTGCAGAAATCTGGGGGAGGCAGCTGGTGCCAAACTTTCTGTCTCTTGTCTCTGTTTCAGGAGATGAATGTGTTCAGGACTTGGTGTGCAACTCTTTTTGGCTACGACTGGGTCGGCATCCCGCTGGTCTACACACAGGTCTGTCTTGTCTCTGTTGCATAAACATGTTTAAAACGGATGTATCTCGTCTAATCACATCAGTACTCATCCTCCATGGTCACTGTAACTGAATCAGAGCTCTGAATCTCCCACACAGGCAGAGACTGAGGGATAAACAGCATGCGCTCTGTCTCTTTCCCTTCAGGTCGTCACTCTTGCCGTCTACACCTTTTTCTTTGCTTGTCTGATTGGCCGTCAGTTTCTCGACCCCGCCCAGGGTTACCAAGGTCACGACCTCGACCTTTACGTCCCTGTCTTCACCCTGCTGCAGTTCTTCTTCTACTCCGGCTGGCTGAAGGTGAGATGAAGTTTAAAAAATCTGCCAACAAATCCCATGTTCAGGCCCGAGACGAGACGACAACAGGTGTGTGCTACTAACAGGTGTGATGAGTGTGTTAACAAAGAAGTCACTTTCATTTGTTGACGTCATCATTGTCAAACATTGACAGAATATCACACACCTGGAAATGAGCTCCGTCATGTTTTCCTGCTGAGACACACAGGCTTGTGGTTGAGCTGTTGTTGTATGTTGACCTTGTTCTGTCATATTAATAACACACCACATTAAGTTATTAATAACTTACTCAGTGGATATGAGCCAGAAACACCGGGTGAACCCGAGCTGCACTATAAGCAGTTTGGGTCATTGAATTAAAAACAGTTCATGTGCTCTGTAGAGTTTGTAAAACTTGGGACATATTGATCATTAACATTTTCAAACGAGGCCAATGTGTGTGGCGTGGATATCAGTTCTGATTTATGTGTGATTGTTAGGTTGCCGAGCAGCTGATCAATCCGTTTGGAGAGGACGATGACGACTTTGAAGCCAACTGGATCATCGACAGGAACCTTCAGGTGAGCCGCCGATCACCACACTCACAAAAAGACGAGACCTTGAAAATTTGTTTAGTAGAAGTGATCGATTTATCTGAAAAGAAAGGAACCTTCAACATAAAATAAATAAATAAATAAAACCAGTGAGAATGGTGAGATTGACTCAGCTGTTACAAAAATAAATAACTCTAACATCAGCATCAGCACCACACTAAAATCCTTTCATTCTTGTCACTTCCCGTTTACCTGTTCATCCAGGTGTCTCTGCTGGCTGTGGATGAGATGCACATGAACCTGCCTCATATGACCAAAGACATGTACTGGAACGACTGCGATGCTCGCCCGCCGTACACCCTGGCTGCTGCCGACTACTGCATCCCCTCGTTCCTGGGCTCCACCACCGACATGGGGTCAACAAACATTCACACTTTACATATCACACACATTGTTTCAGGCAGTGTAATCCACAAAATGAAACACATTTTATCCAATATCTCTTCCAGACTCTCTGACATTCTCCAGTTTGATGAGGTTGACATTAGCGACAGTCGCCCACGGCAGCCAGACTCTGTTCTGACTCTGCGCCAAGAATCGGTAGTACAGCGTTTTTACTAACTTCATCAACAAGGTTAACTTCTCACTCCTGCATAATTTTCCTGTTCAGTAGATCTTATAAAAAAAGATCTAGTGAACAATTGAACACAGAAATTTTCTTCACATCATCCTGTTTAAAAAAGAAAAGGATCTCAATGTTTTTGTCCTATTTTTGAATGTTGCAGGTTCTTGGTCGAGTCCGCCGCCTGCTTAGCGTTCAGGAGCCTCCTGACCTCCGACCTCCTCGACCCATTTTCAAAAGGCACAGCAGTGATGCAACAGGAAGCTTCTTCCCAGATTTCAGGTGCAGCGTTGGTTATCTGGTTCTGCTTCTTTTAACATCTATAGTTGATAATAAAGATGGGGATGATCTTTATGTTGTCTGTTCGTCGTTCTTTAATCCATTTAATTCCATCCAGGCTCAATCCAAGAGCCGATGACATGGCTCCACCCTCCTCCTTCGTCATGCCCCCCACTTCCATGGACACATTGTCCACCCTGAGGGAGGTCAGCAGCAACCCTCCATCCCCTGAAAGCTCACTCTCATCTGTTTTCCCCCGGCTCGTCATCAGCCCGCCATTGTTTGGTGATGTCCATCGCAATGGGGATTCTTGTGGCAACGCAGAAGCAGCAAAACCCCAGAATGGGCTGGATCCTTCCCCCTCTGAGGAGGCACCAGGCTTGGAAACTCCAAGGTGATACATTCATAATTTTCTGCTCTTGATTTTCATCCACCACTGTTGATACTGAAACCATTATGCTGTAATCCGTCCTATCCACTGCTTTGACTTCCCTGTGCTTTGTATTTCCAGGGCCAACTCTTCCGTGTGTTGCTCCCCCACTCAATTGGGACCAAAGGAATTCCGTTGGACAACACTCAGTGTCCAAAATTGCCCACCAACACGGCCACGGGGCCGCCAGTTCTCCCTCCAGTTCTCCAGGCAGAATTCCAAAGCGTCAGTACGCAGCCTGCCAAGCCCCAAGGGCCTGGGGAGGCGGAGACGAGGCCTCGCTCGATTCCAGTCCCGAAGATCACCCGGTCCAACTACTGACACGCTGCAGCTCCCAGACCCTGAGTATGACCATGACTTTCAAGGAATGGCAGGGACTGATGATGGTGAGACAGAAGAAACCAACAGCAGCGAAGAAGTAAAAAAAAATAACTTCCAGTCGCAGAGTTCGGAAAAGGAGTGAGAACCACTCACTCAGTATCATAACACTGCCCAAACAGAGCCAATCACTGAGCAGGAGCTGACACTAGTCAGCAAGAGAAGTCACAACTTTGACCAAGAGGAATACTCTAAGTTGCTTAATTTGGTTGCTTTGAACCAACAAATGCTTGGAAAGCTGGACATTCCTACCATGGATGTTTTGAAGCCTGGAGTCTCAGTTTTCTGCTTGTTTCCCCGTTTTGTTACAGTAGACAAATAAACACAAACCTTACCCAAAAATGGCATGTGGAAAAATACAAAAGAATCCTAATATTGAAATTTCACGCTCAAAAAAATCCTGGAAAAGTGGAAAGAGCAAGCAGCAACCTTAGTGTGAAAGGATGAGACACCTTCCATTCAAGACGAAGGCTCACACACGTGTCTCTTCATGCCTTAACGTTCTCTTAATGGAAAAATAACGCACATTAGAAGAAGTGAAATTAGCCACGAGCTGAACTTGTGGAAATAATTTGTTGACTTTTTGTCTGTATTTCTGGACAAAATGATACCACCTAGTGGCCACTGGAGCAACTGCAGGTGAACACACTTGAGAACTGACTCCAAGACTCAACTATGGTGAATACCAATCCTATAAAGTGCTGGTGCTCAGGATTATTGGCTGGACTTTAAAGTTTTCTAGAACCAACAAATTCTAGAATAAAATAATCTGTCTTGATGTGACGACTGTTATATTTGTCTGTTTTGTGAGTGAAGTAATGAACATAGGTCACAATATCTGTTGCTGCTGAATCACCAAAAACTACTTTTTTAAATAAAACAACCGACTTAATCCGAAAATAGTCCAGAATGGTAGAAAACAATGCTGATTGTAAACGACAAAAGGCTCCTGAGCTCTTTCTAATTTAGCTCTTTTTCTAATTTCTTTTTATTTATTGATCATACAGCTGTCAGCAGTTGATTAGTTATTGTTTGGTCGGATGCCTAGCAGGTGCAAAGCCGACCCGGTCCTGTCCTCTGTCGAAGACACTGTAGTACTCTGTCAGAAACACATCTCCCAGAATCCACAGGGGTCCCTCAGGGGAAACGATGTCCAGGGCCTGGAAACCACTGAAACACATCTCCCTGTCGCCAAGCATCTCCTGAAGATCGAGACAGAGACACAGCAGTATTTGTTGAAATTTGAAGGTTACCTATATTTACAGAGCAAATCAATTTCAAATACTTTAGTTAGTGTTAGCGAATATTTTTTTCCGCACTTATTGACAACCTGACCCTGACCCTGACCCTCTGGAACTGCCGAAGACCTAACCCTGTGCATCTGAGACTCGTTTTGAGAAATACTGGTGCCACTCCAAATTGGATGAGAGCATGTTTGATTAACTGAAGAAGATGAGAGTCAAACAAACAGACAGTTAGTTACCTTCCTAACGTAATGTTCAGCAGTCAGTGTGTACTCTGTTCCTCCCAGGACAAATGTCACATGAGGCAAACTGGACAACCTGACACAGTCGATGAGAAACTGAAACACACACAGAGGAAAAGGTCGAATGTGACTAAACAGCAGAGAAACAAGTTTAGTCTTCAGTATTCACAAATTCCTCTGTGCCCACAGATTTACTGTTAGATATGATATTTAGATATTTACAGGTTAATTCTGCTTTTACCTCTCCAATGTTTGTGGGTGTGGCTCCAATCAGCTGCTGGAGGTTGAGGATGTCATTGGTCGGTCCAGCAATTAGGGAGGTTCCTGTGTCCACAATCACCTGGCAACCACGAGGACAAAATGAACTCATACCCTGCACCGCCACACTGAAACATACACACATATGAAAGTTTCGTTCCTGGTGTGTGAATTCCTGTCGTCATAAGGACAGCTAGCTACAGCACATCAGCACAATGTGTTAATTATGACACACGCAACTGTTACTGCTCTTCACCAAAGGTGACGAGAAAAATTAACGTTTTGAAAAGAAGCACTGATTGTGAGTACAGGGTTGAAACTTGGGGTTAAGATTAAAATCAAGATGAATTTATTCATTTCTCAGAATCACAACATTGAAAACGTGTAAGACCTGTCCATTTTAATCTGCCAGTATCCCTTAGAAGTCACTGGGAGCCAGTTAATTGGTCCCTGGTACAATTCCTCGTCTGTTCCACCCAGCAACAATTCACCCTCTGGGTTGTTGCTGCTTGTTCTCCTGCAGAGACAACGATCACATTTCAGTCAAAGCATCTCAGTTAAAGTGCAGCTTGGCTGAAAACCTGCAGAGTCTTGGCCGTCCATTGCACGTGGTTTCAGACAACAAAATGCCTCAAACCATGTCCTGGGGGGGTCGCAGGTCATCAGTCCAACCAAAATTTACCAGCAGATTTCATTTTTGGACTCTCCTAGATTCTTTGGACTTCCTGAGAAACAGTTCTGAGGGTCAAAATCTCTGGGACCCTTTCCAAAGCTCTCCTGAACCCCCCACAAACCCCTTGGAGTCCTGGAGGACTGGCATTGGTCTGTAGAATTCCCTGGTTTTCGTTAAAACTGGTGAGGTTGTACCTGCTGAGGTAGAAGGAGAAGACCGGCTCATCAACCGTCTTCTGCGCCATCATATTGTCAAAAATGGGGTTTCCAAGGATCTCTGCAAGGGACGGGTATCCCATCCCCAGAACACCATCAAACCTCGCCATTACAAACGTGGCACCAGGCTCATAGACCGACTCCCCGAACTCCTGGTTCAGGGTGGTCAGATCACCAATCTGCAACGGAGCAAAACTGATTGCACAATATTACGAAATGAGAAAATCTACAGCTTCTTCAGAGACAGCTGGATCAAAACAAACATCCAGATCATTCACAGCTTGTTTACTGAGGAGATTTTCTTATCTTGTTGTTTGCTGGCACCAGATGTTGACGTCAGTCTCCTTTAACCCACAAACAATTACCCTTTAAGGTTGTTTACCAAAGTTTGTTTGGTATGAATGAAGAAATGAATGAAGAATTAATTCTATTAATAATAGCAGTTTCTTATTTGGACATTTTTAGATTTTCATGACTCTGGAATCAGCTTTTCCTGGGCCATAGCTGAACCGTGCATGTTGGGCTTCCACTGGGGTCTTTATATGAACTTCAAATGTTTTAAAATAAACTTTGCTTTCTTTGCATTTTCCATTTTTGTTTGTAACATTCACATTTTTGTGTGGAGATGAACAGAACAGACCTTCAGTGTGTCTCTGGCCATGACTCCCAGCAGGTGTCCTGATCCGTAGTGAATCCCAAACATCCGACCATCATGATGAAACGAACTGGACTCAAACGCTCTGAAACGCCTGTGCGACGCTGTAAACACACACACACACACACACACAGACCTTGACCTTCTTATCACCACCTGGAACACACTAAATCAGAGTCATGCTGTCCTGACCCACAAACACAGCTCTTACAAATATAAAAATACAGATACACACTCAGTGCAGTGTAGTGTTACACAGTATGGTGTGTTGTGTTGTGTTGTGTTGTGGTACCGCAGGCCTGGCTGACACAGTAGGATGATGGCACCCACAGATCAGCTGAGCCGGTGTCAAAGACCACAGAGAAGTTCTGCTCTGGTGTCCCCAGACTGATTTCACCATAATACTGAGTCTGACGCACAACACAGACACACAGTGTAAGCACATGGCAGTCATGGATGAGATCAATGATTCCAGGTCTCATGGGGGTGGGCATCCATGCCGCTCAGTGTTGTTGTTCTTACGTCCATGAAGTTGTAGATCTTCTCGCTGGAGTGTCCGGGTCGCAGTGATGGCGTGCCGGGCGGGAAGCACTGAACATAGCGGCGGTTAAACGTGTCAGCACGGTGATCCTTCAGGAACTCCTCCAGCAGGCCCTCAGCTCGCAGCTGGGTACGAATCGAACGCACCCGCCTCAGAGGGACCCTGGGGGGCGGTTAGTGACGATAGTTCAGTGCCTTGGATTTAAATTATTGGTTGAGTGCTAAAGTAAATTAAAGTAAAGATTAAAGTAAATCATGAGTGAAAACACAATTTACCCACAAGCTCAGGCCACAGTGTGGAACTAAAAATGAGGAAATATTCTTAAAAGGGCTTTAATAAGGGAAAACTATTTTAAATTCTAATTAATTAGTGATTTGCTCATCAGCCGGTCTATAAAGAGAAATACTGCCTTTGAACAGTCACATCAGTGGAGATGTATTTTTCCGACCTGACCAGCGCCGAGCTCGTCCATGTCCAAAACACCAGGACCACCAGCAGCAGCCTCAGCATGTCCGTCTGCCTCTGTCCGTCCATGTGTCAGTCAGTCAGACTGATGTTTGGCAGAAACTGAGGAGTTTATCAGGTTTCACCGATGCTCTGATTGGATCTGAGTCTGGGAGAGAACCCTCCCCAAAAACTCACAGGCACACGCCCTGTGTTCAGACTCTGTGGGCATTTAACAGAACTTCATACATCAGTGACTTCCTGTGGAATAAAAGGCCTCGATGAAACAGACCAGGTGACTAAAGGTGGCTACAGGCCTGGAAGATGACAGGTGAGGCGTGGCAGGAAACAGTCGGGTCTGGATTAAATTTCATTTTGGCCCAGAGTCCACATGTGAAGTCTGTGGACTATGAACACTTGAGACTGAGTCCCCCTGCAGACTGAAAGCACAGAGTCTGGTTGGGTAACATCAGTGTGTTGACTGTCGGACACTCTGATAAACAGTGGACAAATTAACATGAACGCTTTGTTCCAGAGTGAAACATCTTTAACATAAAATCCGGAATTCAGTCTCAGGGGGTTTAACAATCTGTACAACACACGACGCCCTCAGATGAACTCCCCCCAAAAAACCTTTATCAGGACAAAAACTCAAGTTACTGGACAGACTGATATGAAAAGTCACATGTGAGAAAAAACTCACGACTTTAAGAAAACAGACAAATTAAGACGACAAACAAAGATACTGATGACCAGCTGATTTATTTCAGTAAACAAAAACAATGTCCAAACTTCCTCGCTGGCTAACGTTAGCACAGCTAGCCTCCAGCAAGTGCTAATGTTAGTATCATACATTGTACTGAGCAGCTCAGCCACTGTTAGCCTGCTGTCCTGTTAGCATTAGCAGAGCCACTGAAGTTAGCTGTGTGTGTTAGCCAGCTAGCCAGTGCTTCCACAGTGAGTTTAATAACAAAGAAAAAAAACAGCGGAGCGTTTCTTTAACGTGAACTACACAGAGGTGATAAATAACAAAACTGATCCCCTCCCCCGTCCTCCTCCTTCTTCATCCTCCTCTTCGTCTAGCAGGGGTGATGGTCAGGAACTCGCTTCCTACAAAAACAAAAGTATAAAAGTATAAATACTGAACGTCTTACTCCAGTAGTTACCACATCAATTACATAATCCAATAATAAATTGATGAATAAAATTTTAAATTAGGTGAACTGTGACAGGTTTGAAGGACTGACCTGGGTGCAGCTTTGATGATGTTGTCGACTCTCAGGATCATCTCGGCGGCCTCAGAGGCGCTCAGCAGCACCTGACGCTTCACCTGGAACGACTCTGTGATCCCCAGCTCCGCCATGTTACCCACTGTGCCTTCAGACATGTCTGCAGGGAAACACAAAGTCATCAGTGTTTGGCTTTAACAGGTATAATATGTGTACAGAGGCTTTCTGAGTTATACGTCTGTGTTTTTGTTTCATGTGTGATGCTGGAACTCACTCAGTCCAAAGGTGGTCTTATTCTCCTGGTGAGCAGCCCTCAGCTGAGCCACCAGGTCGGCGCTGTCGTAGCCGGCATTGTCAGCAATGATGGTCGGCAGCTGGAGGAGGAAACGGCAGGGAAATTTATCGGAATGGGGGAAAATACCTTTCAGATTGTTCGAGGGCCGTTATCAGGAGAACTGATCAATAACTGATCGAGCAGCTGACTAAATGTTAAAATCTGTCAGATGGTCTCTCTGGATTTTTTGTCCCTCTGCAGCTGACTGCACTCACACAGAGCGATGTCCTCAAAACGGAAAGACCAAAACATGTTTGTGAGCATCGCTGTGATTCCACAGAAATGACTCACATTTCCAGTAACGACTAAGAGATCGATCGTCACAAAAACACCACAAAGAACGCACCGATTCCCAAAAGGGAGGAAATCGATCCGAAATCTGATGATGTGTTTTGACTCCACTGCAGTTAATGGGCTAAAACATTTAAAACCACGGTATGATCCTTTATAACAGAACAGAGACCGGTTCGTACCATCCTCAGGGCCTTAGCGAACGACTCCATGGCGACCGCCTCCTTCCCTGGTGTCCTATTGGCCAGATCAGTCACCACTTTGGCCATCAGCATCTCAGAGCAGCCTGAGTGTGTACAGGTATGAGGTATTAGTAATCTGGCACTCACCACCTCCACAGTGTGTATCTGTGTGTGTGTGTGTGTGTGTGTGTGTGTGTGTACCTCCTCCGTAGACGGTGCGTGGTTCCTTCACGGTCTGAGCTAACACGCACAGGGCGTCGTGCAGCGAGCGCTCCGCCTCGTCCAGAATCTGCTGAGTCGCTCCTCGCAGGACGATGGTGCACGCCTCACCTGGGGGGGGTCGAAGCCTCAGTGACATGTACATAACACATAAACAACAGCTGCTTTTCCACTACAGGAACCAAGGACCTAGAACATGGAGTTTCCCCATCACCTGAACCTTTTGAGAACTTCAGCCTCACTTCATTATAAAAAGTCCTCATGATGGAAACAGAGGTGAAAGGCCGAGGACAGTGGGAACCAAAGCAGAACCCAGAACAGGTCAAGTTCCTGTAGTGGACAAGGCCTAAAAATGTGTGTGTGTGTGTGTGTGTGTTCGTACCCATGGCGACTCCAGAGAAGTGGATGAGTGTGTCCTCTCCGATCATCACTTCTTCGATCAGCTTGCAGTGACCGAGCTTCACCAGCTCGGGGTGGTCGAAGGTGGAGGTGATCTCTCCGCCTAAACACACACACACACACACACACACACACACACACACACACACAAAATCGATAATGGACGTAACGGTCAAACGCATTTTTTTTCCAGTTGAAGTTACAGTTCAGTGAAACCTGAACACACAAGTAACATATAGGTCATATCAGTTGACACAGCGATTAATAAAGTGTGTGTGCTTGTGTGTGTGCGTACCAGTGACCAGAGCGAGGCGCTCGACGCCAGCGAAGTCGGCGTGCTCGATGGCCATAACACCGGCCTGAGCAAACAGCTGCTCTGGATAGTTGTAGATCAACTGTCTGAGGTGAGAATAAAACACACACACATATTTGACATTTTCAATCATTTTAAATAAATTGCAGTTCTGCTGTTGATTGACTAACTGCTGCAGCTGCACATCCCTCAGCACGTTGCTGCTGTGAGTCTGAAACGTAACTGCTGGACTCAGAGCAGTTTCTAAAATGTGTTTGTACCTGTTGATGAAGCAGTTGATCCCGTGCTTCAGGATCCGATCGACCTTCTCCTTCATCTTATCTTTCTCTGCGAGTTCGATCTCTGCGACCTTCGCCATCGAGTCGACACGAACCCTGGAGCCAAAGACCTGAGAGACACACACACACACGGTGAAGCAGCTGCAGGAGACATTGAATTGAAGCCACAAAGCAAATGGACACAGGTTAGTAAGAAGTTACCAAGATCAAAGTGTTTATACCTTGATCTTGTCGGTGTCCATGCCGGTGTTGGCGATCAGGATGTTGGCGTTCTCCAGCCTCTTTGGTTGGTTCACTCCGATCTTCTTGTCCAACAGGAAACCTACACAGAACACAAACACATATGACATTATAGCAACCAATCAGCGTGAAGGCCCCAGTCTTGGGGGTAATGACATCACACGCCCTCACCTTCGTCCAGGTAGGAGTCGGTGAGGCTGCCTCCCAGCTTCTTGATGATGTGGATGGCCTCCAGGTTTCCGGAGCCTTTCAGCCTCATGACGGCGTTGACAGCCAGCTGGGCGAAGTGGTCTTTGTGGTGAGTCAGCAGTTTGGAGGACAGAGTGGTCCGGGAAATGTTGAGCAGATCCTCCTGGAAACGAGCCGGGTCGTTGCTATGGAGACCAGAGAGGGCGACGAGGAGGGAGAAGCAGACGGAAGAAATGAAACACGTTAACTGAGGGTTTGGTTTGGTGCTATGGAAACAATTCTCTCTTACTCAGCTCAGTTTTAATTTTACTTTAACTTTATTGGAGTGAAAATTTAAAACAAACTGATTTATCAAACGAATTATTATTTGTCAGCTGCTGTTTCCAAGATCAAAAAATGGGATCAAAATATCTCTAATCTGTCTCAAAACGACAGTCAGGTTCATAAGAAGAGATGAAAACAGGTTTCGTTTGATGTGTCTGTTCCTCCTGTTCGTAACAACACTAAGGAATCCCTTCACACAGTGATCTGACTGTAAGTGATGGGGGACAAAGTCTGTTTTTTTTTTCTTTTGGTCCTTCCAGAGGTTTATCTGAGGCCGTCAGTGAACACAGCACAGCTGGTATCTGCAGCAGCCCTAAACAAACTGCTGCACAGCTCTAACCTGTGGTCGACTGCAGCCTCTCTCAGAGCCTCTCTGGCAGTCTGAGTCGCCTTCCTCCAGCCGGAGATGATGGTCTGTGGGTGAATCTTCTTGGCGATCAGTAGCTCCGCCTCCTGCGACAGCAACAGTGACGGTTAAAGAGTGACTACTTTTTCTTAGCTCTCAGCAGAAAACAGACAGGACGACAGGCAGTTACCCTCAGCAGCTCTGCAGCCAGCACAGTGACGGATGTCGTCCCATCTCCAACTTCATCGTCCTGAACCTTCGACATGTCTGCAAACGCAAACAGAATTTCCACCATCAGCTCTGCTCTGCACTTCAGGTCCAATTTAATTCGACTCCTTCCTGATTTTGTAAAATTGTATTAAATATCTTTGAATTTAGTGGCTGTTGGTCAGAAAAAACAAGACATCTGAAGATGTTACTGAGGCCTGTGAGAAATTTTAACAAGTGTTTTTCACTGTCTGCCAACATTTTACAACAAAACAAATAACTGACAATGGAAAAAAATATATATTTATTTATCTGTATTCGGATTCCCACCTACATATGGCCGTTGATGCCTGTACAACCAGTGTGACCAGTGGTAAAGCAAACTTTCAGCATCTTCACTCACCAACCAGAACTTTGGCGGCAGGATTGTCGACTCCAATGGCTTTCAGGATGGTCGCTCCATCGTTGGTCACCGTCACTGTGGCACCTTTCCCTCCACTCAACAGGATCTTATCCTGAGGAGGAGAAATGTTTTCGATCACAGATTATTTCTAAAACCAGTGATACTGAAGAGCAAGAAAAACAACTAACACACAGCTAATGTTACGCATCCACCTCAAGTAAAAAAAACCGTGACGTGACCTACCATCCCCTTTGGACCCAGAGTGCTCTTCACCAGATCTCCGATAGCGATGGCGCCCACAAAAGACGACTGCAGACAAAACACAAAACAAATTTCAGAAGTTCATCCGAATCTTCGTGGGTCGAAGTGAAAAATTTTACTAATTCAAGTAGTTAACAGCAAAATAAAAACCTAAACCACAATGAAACACACCAGTCGTGCCGTCTCTGCTTTCTCTTCATCAGCTCCATGCCTGAAGATGTTGACCGGGGCCATCGATAAGGACGCCTACAGAGACGCAGAAGCATGAATCAATCAACCCATCAATCAATATAAAGCAAAAGTAATGCTCATGCTTTCTGAACACAAAAAAAGGTTCAAAACTGAAAAACATCCTGCATATGACCCAGTGAAAAACTTATCACCATCTTGGAACACAGAATCCACTTCTCTTAATGCATCCAGCATAAACATGTTATACAAGCATGTATACAATCTATATATAAAGACATTATCATCATCACTTTCGTAAAAAAAAAATACTTTTTACAAAATGTCATCACTCTTAGCTGACACTTGAGCAGATTAGTCAACTGATTGATTAGTCGATTGACAGCAAATGTGTCTGCAGCTACTTTGCAAACTGAATAATAATAAAAGTACAAAATGCCAAACATTATGCTGCTGGACTGAGAAAACAAGACGTTTGGTTAGTTATATCGGTAACTAGTTTTTCCGAACAGCTTTGAAGGCAGCAGTACTCGAGCCACGCCCCTGTCATCCTGGAAACCGCTAGAAGCTTTTATAGCCATAGACGTATAAAATATATATAATCCTTTAAAAAAAACGTAAAACATGCCGACAGATTAAGGTTGAGGGTGAACTGGGGGTTATGCACTGCCACACTCGGCTTTTATTTAAGTATTTCCTTCGCACCTTTGATTAATAAACGTCTATAATCGCTGATTTGTTCATCTGTGACAGCCACAAAGCCCAGACGACAAGCTAAACTAGCATGTTAGCAGGCTAGCTAAACAGCATGAGAACAAGCTGTGCCCAAACTGCGGCAACTGACACCTTACACC
The DNA here is from genome assembly GCA_037833715.1 of Toxotes lorentzi. NCBI lineage: Eukaryota > Metazoa > Chordata > Actinopteri > Toxotidae > Toxotes > Toxotes lorentzi. The sequence continues at coordinate 991,749 of JBBMJY010000015.1, read as the reverse complement.
TGACAGTCAAGATACAGTTAGCCACAGGAGAGACGACAGCACCGCCGTTTCTGTGTGCGACGTCTAAAACGGCTGCGTTTCAGCAGTTAGCTTAGCCGCTAGCGCATTCATAACGCCCATGTGCTTTCACGCCGGTAAGCGCTACTAGCTGGGAGCTAACGGACCCTACAAACACCCCGGACACTACGTGTATGCTGTTTCACCGAGTCTCTGTGCGCTGGGCTTTATAAAGAAGTGAAGCGCTGAATTACAACCGTTTCTCTTGTTTCAGAGAAGAGTAAATAGAAGTTATAACTCACCATGATGTCTGTGATTCAGGGCTGGAGCCGTGCACGTACAGAAGGAAGGCTAGACGGGCAAGTGACGTACTTACGTACAACCTCAATGCTGCGTTCAGGGCAGGTCATGGAAAACACACAGCTCCCGCCGTAGGTTGCAAAGACTAGATTTTATTTTTATACATTAGATATAAATAGATATATGTATGTTACAAATAATCAATAAACTGTACACAAAGGTGTATCTGTGTTGCAATGTTCTATACAAACAGAAACAAGACTTTAAATGAAACGTGTAGTTCACTGTAACTCCAAAGGGGATGCTGTCAGTCTTCTTTCAGTGGACAGGATGAACTTCTACCATTTAAAACCACAGAGTCCAGTCTGAGGCCAGTTGTTACTTTAGAGGCACCAGTTAAATTAAGTCAGTCCGGTGGTTTAGACCGTTCCCTCTGCAGTCACATGAACACATAAAAAGTGGAATCAAATCCTTTCTTGTTTGGATTCTGCTGTAGAAATGTCTCTTCTTGGTTGAGGGATGTGGAACAAATGTATTTATCAGTTAAAAAAAGACAACAAAACAGAAATATTTCAGATTTCATCTCCTCTTCTTCAGCCCCCGTCTCCTGCCTTTGTGATTGACGGCCTGGACAGGCAGACAGTAGATATGCATGGGAAACTTCCTGAAGTAGCTGCTGACCCAGGGTCTGTGGGAGACAACAACACAAAGTCCCTGTGTGAACACACAGACACACAAATGAAGGTGTAAGGTTTCACACATGCGATACGTTTGTCTAGTGTCAGTTGCTGTGATATTGAAACTGACAGATTAGTTGTCCTGTGTCGTCGTACTCGGTGTAGCTGGTAGTGTGTGGCTTTGTCTCTGTTCACTCAGTTTGGTCTGTTTAGTTTCTGAAAACTTAATATTGTCTGAGTCTAGTTCTGTTGACCTCTTTTATGGGCCCAGAACTTCACTGCATGTTTTGTAAATTGTTATTTTGGGCAAATAAAAACCTGTTTTCCTGCCAGCTCGGTCCCTCACACCCTGACTCTTCAAACTGCCCCCCTCCCTGTGGAATCACAGCTTTATCACGTACTTGGCCACACGTTGGCTCAGACTCAGGTAACGGAGGTTTTCCCACAGCAGTTTGTTCTCCTGCTGACGGAGGAACTCAGCCTCTCGCTGTCGCTCCACATCCAGACGCAGGGTCTCCTGCAGCTCCGCCTGGATACGACCCAGCTGAAGACATCAGAGATACAAAACAGAAAATGTATTTGACTTTGCTGACATCCCTCCTTTTAACGTGCAGGTCATCTCTGCAGATACCAAACGGCAGAGCGACAGACAGAGGCGACTTCATGACACTAGAAAATATAAAGAAAGAAATACATTTTTCTGTCAATTAACTCACTGATTGATCGACTAACCATTTCAGCTCGAGATAATTAGGTCACATTATCCGCTCAGGAAATAAAGAAATGTTTCACTCTGACCTCTGGGGGGCGCACTCCCCCCACACCTCATGGAAAAACAGCCGTATCATTTTAAACGCTACCTCCTCCAACAGAGTCCGGTTGTCCTCCAGCTCCCTGTGCTGCGCGTACAGAGTCAGAGACGCCGGATCAGACAGACGCCGCAAATCCTTCATCTCGCCCACACCTGGTTTACCTGCGCCACCTGCTCCACCTGTGTGCTGCTGCTGGACGATCGGAGGCAGGAAACAGGTGCTGACAGACGGAGAGAGAGAGTGATCAGTTCATATTTCACCTCATGGTGTTGTAATGTCGAGCAGCGTGTGTGTGCTGAGTGACGGCACTAATGAACACACACACACACACACGTTGGCCGAGGTCACTTCTGCGGACATTGCATGGACTTCATGCATTCATTCATTTCCTGGAGACTCACCGCAACCACTGAACCTTAACCACTGAGGCATATATCAGCTGACAGACTGTCACACACACACACACACACACACACACACACACACACACACAGCTCCTCTGCAGACAGCACTGATGTTTTTGTGTATAATTTCTTTTTTATTCCATTCACACAAACATGTAACAGACCTGTAAATAAAACCCATAACACACTGAACTGGAAATGACTGCTTCCTGTTTTATTCTAATTGTTTTCATTGTTCTGACCTTCATGATTTAGATGTAACCTTTGAGGCCTTAGCCAATCAGCTGTCCTGTTACCTGTGCTCTCTGCTGTCGGACTCCTCCTTAATCCGAGAGAGATGTCGAGCTCCCATCCAGCCCTGCAACACACACACACACACACACACAGAGGATAGAGTATCAGTTAATTACAGGTTCTCAGAGGACAGACGGAAGCTGGGAAGAGGAGGAGAGAGACAGTTTCCCTCAACGACAGTAACCGTGGTGACAGGGGACATCTGTTCCGTCAGTCTCCGGGCTGACAGGCGACACCGCACGCACACACACACACACACACACACACACACACACAGACACACACACACACACACACACACACACACACACACACACAC
>JBBMJY010000015.1:950316-988846 GCA_037833715.1 Toxotes lorentzi | reverse complement strand
CACACACACACACACACACACACACACATACACACACACACACACACACACACACACACACACACACACACACACACTGACACTGATCGCTGAGTCGAGATTAGTTACCTGTATCGGTTTAGGAACTTTACACCTGGTTTTTGTTTAGTCTGGATTAACAATTTATATCTGGGATTCGCACAGATCCAATCGCATAAGAAGTTTCTGTGTGTCATAAACCAAAGCAAACAAGCTAAATGTCCTCCAGCGCCCCCCACAGGCTCTTCTGTTCATTACAGTCCATAACATGAAAGTTTAGGACAGAACAAAGAGCACACTGATGATAAAAGTAAAATTAAAATGTTTGTCCTGATGGTAGAGCCAGAGAAAAGATGACGGGACCATTTGAATCAGAAAGGTTTGTCCTCTGGGGGGCAGGAATATCCACAGCTAAATTCACATGGTTTGTTTCGGACACTGGCTCCTCTAATCCACTGCTGGAGGGATGGAGGGTTCCTAAAGCTGTCCAACATCTGACAGACAGTTCACCGAGCATTTTCATTTTTCTTTGCTTTTTCAGCAGGATTTCTAAACCGAAGGAACAATTTGGGGGAAATTTTGAAATAAGACTTCCAGAAAATGCCTCTGATATTCCTGATACAATTGAACCTCTGGGTAAACCAGGACCAGAGGAGCTGCTTCAGCTTCCAGGGTCAAGAAACTGGTTGAATACAGGAGTCAGTCGTTCATTTAAAGAGCTACGGAGTTATGTCTCCTTTCCTGCTGATATTTTCCTGTGGGATAAAATATAAAATACCAGTTATTGAATGCAAAGTTCTATTGGCAACAATCCTTCTTCAGTTTCTTAAACACAAAAAAACGTGATTCAAGTATCAAGAAATTAAAAAAATCTACTTGACCATCTGAACATGCAGATACTCACATTGTGCTGAGCGTCCATCTCCGTCCTCCTGCTCTGTGTCTCTGTCTCTGTCCTGCAGCGTTACCTTCCTCTCTGCAGACGAGCTGTTTGTCTCAGAAACCTGATTAGTTTGGTGTTTCTGCTGCACCTCCTCCACCTGAATTAGTCATCAGTGTGTTTGAGTCGCCACGTTAAAGAAACCAAACCTGTCGCCTGACAGTTATCTTCATATACAGCATATATATTCATATATTTAGTCCATTTGCTGGAGTTTCCCACAGTTTGAGGTGCAACATTATCAGAAATAATCTTGTTAGGCATCGTCTCTGAGCGTCCAGCTTAGAGGCAGCCGGGTGTTTCAGCTGTCTAAACCTAATCATCCCTCAACAGTAATTTATTTTCCCTCTAGCTTTAACCCTGGTTGAATACAGGAGTCAGTCGTTCATTTAAAGAGCTGGACCAGGTGTGGACCTGATACCTGGACCAGATGACTTCATCACTAAAAACACGTTTTATGTCAAAATGTTCGTTTCAAAAAATGTTTCACAGAGAAATGATGCCATTTTTTAAAAAACATTTTATTAAACGACCTCGCTGTTCATTAGCTTTTATTTCCCATAAAGCAGAGCAGTCAGGATTCAGTCACATAGAAAAGACTCATTTTAACAGGTTCACACTCAGAAGTGACTCAGACTTTATCAGTGTTAGTTTTTAACACGTAACTTTAACGTTTTGCTTCAGTCAGAAAACTGTTGTTACTGCTGGAGTTTACAGCAGCAGCTCTTTAATTACTGCTCCAGCGTTTAAAGGCTTTTTTATTTTTAACATGAATACATTGGTTCTGTGATTATTATCAGTGTTAAGTAAAGAAAAGCTGATTGTCCATAACAGAGTCTGTGATCTCATTTTCCTAAAGACCTAAATTTAGGTAAAATTTGAGATAAAGTTCAGGATTTAGAAACATGATGTGAAAGTCTAAATTACAAGATTAAAATTCAGGCTTTATTCCGAGAAATCTGATGCAGAGAGAAGTTTTCTTGGAATTGAGAGACAGATGTTTTCCCGTAGATGTAATCCTGTTCCATAAACCTGAGATACAGGAAGTTCTTCACAGAAAAATCTACAAACGCCACAATAATGGACTAATAACTAAAAACCAAGACTAACAAAACCTTCAGTCTAATGAATTACATGAACATCCTGAATAAAATCAGTGTCAGAGCTTCATTTACTGATTTCTTTATATAACTGTCAGTTTAGTAAATATCAGTGTCTGAAGTGCAGCAGATGAATCTGTAATAAATCTTTGACTGGGTGTCGATGAAGGGAATCATGAGGGATAAACCTTGACCTAATCTTTTCCTCAGTTCAGCGGTGATGTCTCTGTGTTGGTCTCTGGCCTCTGTCAGCTCAACACAATCTAACGAAGCAGGAAAGACGTGAGAATGAGAGACAGTAAACTGAAGAACATAAGAGGAGGAGTTATGTATCTGAGCTGAACTTCCACTGCAGTGATGCAGTTTAATAAATGAGCAAAAATGATTTATATTACAATAAAAAGGCAAAACAGCAGAGGTGATGACAGTCTGCTTTTAGTTATATGTCTATGAGTCTGTGCACCGTCTGTAGAAGTGGAAAATGTAGTCAGTGAAGAGCAGTCCCTCGTAGTGATGGTCAGTACTGCAGTCAGCTTGGCCCTGGAGAAACACATGGAAACTCACATGAGTATACCAAATACTACAAAGTAAAGGTCTTTGTGTGTCTGTAGATCTACTCAGTGACGTTTCCAGTAATGAACACTCATATAATGAATGAGAAGATGTTTCAAATGCAGCAGACAAACGAAATGACACAGGGTGAGATTAAAGCTGTTATCATGTATTTTTCAACATTTTCCAACAAAAAGAGCAAAACCAGCAACGAATGTGTCCGAAGAGCAGTTACTGTGTGAGTGTCCAGGAATGACTGAGGATCTGTGAGAGCAGGAAACAGTGAAGGTGTGAAGGCAGGTGAAACCTGAGTGAAACCTTCCCTCACTGAAGGAAAAGAAAGGAAAAATAATGTTCAGCTTCTTACAGCCACTGTGGAGCGGAAGTGATAGGAGCTGTGATACAGTCGAGCCACGTGAAGAGGCCACTCGTGCTCTCCCTGCAGAAACAGACAAAGAAACACACCAGTCTTACGCTTCATCACTCACACTTTTGTTTCGCATTTGTCTGGATCTGCTTCAGCTCTTCACTGAAGTCATATGATGTTTACTCAAACCACTCAACACAAACATCTTTGAGGTCTCGAGCATCATTTTATGCACATTTCACCAAATTTCAGTCTGAAATTTTTCGGGAAACATTTTTGTGGGAAACTCCACTAGATTTCAAAATAAAGTTCTGTGGGTTTGAATTTGGCAGCACAGCCTGCTTGTTAAGGGGATTGAATTTCCAATAAAAACTAAATATTGTAAAAGGAGAACTTGAACCATCAGTAACTGGAAGCAAACTCTGAACAAATGTCTTAACACATTTATCAATGCATCAATCAATCTGCTGATTCAATGTTCGTCTCAGTTATGTGTTTGTTTGGTCTGTAAAATGTCAAAAATTTCATGTTTTGACGGACCAACTCTTCAAAACCCGAAAATATTCAGCTCACAATCATAAGACGAAGAAAAGCAGAAGCTGGAGGTGAAGAATATTTGGCTCTTTTACTAAATGCTGAATTGTTTTTAGAAATATTTGTAAAATAAAAACACGAACTTTTATAATAAATCCGTCAGTTACCATGGGGGTCACTGTGTGATCCGTGTCCATGTCCTGGACCCGTGTGAGTGTGGCTGTGATTAGCATGCTGTCGTCCTGATGTGAGGGAAACCCTGCCACGCATCCATTATTCATCAGTGTGTCCCCCACACTTCCTGCATTATTAACTGTCATGATAACCGAGTGCGTGGAGCGGAACCTCAGCGACTCTCAGACCAACACACTCATGGAATTACCAATCGATCGGCTGATCACATCGATCAGTATTTACCTGCGTGTTGGATGGGTATCTGCTGCCTGTCACGGTGTTTATATCCAGCAGAGCAGAGCAGGTGACGGACTCATCAAAGCTGCACAGATGGACGACCAACAGCTCCGTAGAACTACACACAAACAGAAGACACAGAAACATTTCCACCTCCTTCCAGGTTAAAAGCTTCAGTCTTTACTTAGAACTCTGTGGAGGAGAATCAGCTCAGTGTGTTTTTAGGTTTGAGAGTCGACAGCAGTTTGACTTTCACCGCTGGTCAGTTCTTACTTCATGAGCAGGGTAACTCTCATGTTGACTGGGACAAACTGGCTGATGGGAACTCTGTAGGTGTATCTACCTGGCCTGAAGGACACACAGAGAGAGATCATTAATCCTGAGTTAACCGGTTTAAACCGGTTTAAACAGTGGTTAAGTACGGTCTACGTTTCCCTCTGTCGTTCTGCACTTACCCACACTCGTCTCTTAGACAGTACTTGCTGTCGATCACCTGTTGGTTCTCTTTAATCATGAACGAATGGATCGTGGTGTTCGTCCCTGACACACACACACACACACACACACACACACACACACACACACACACACACACACACACACACAGAGGATGGCAGATTCATTAGTATAACATTAAACTGCTGAGCTGTGTCAAGTCTAACATCAGTTCTGGCTCCAGGAGTTGAAGCTACAGGCGCCTGTCAGTTATCTGATGAGTATACTGTAACTTCTTAATATAAGATTTACTCAGTGATCCGTCACTGTGACTGTGTCTGTGTGTTCGCTTGTTCAGGGTTAGAGATGTGGACACTGGACACTCACAGTCTTTGGCATTTTTCAGCTTCTGATAAACTTTTTTTCTTCTTTCTGCAAAAACAAAGAAACAGAAAACATGAAACCAGAAATCAGCATCACGTACTGTGAATAAAGGCACGGATGTTCGTCCAGTGCGTGAACGGCACAGTTTACTGTCTGTGACTTTATTCTGTGTCTGCACCTGTGCTCGTGTTCACGTATGTGTTACGTGTCATTCCGGGCGTTTCTGCTCCAGCTGGCTCAGAGGTGGTGACGTTGAAGTTGGTGCTGCCCTCTGCTGGTGAAGGGCAACAGTACACCTGATAGCAGTACAACAGGTCACAGAAGTTCACATCCGGGGGCCAGGGTCCCGTTGGGCTCGTTGGCTGGACTGGAAGAGAGAAGCAGGAGTTAAAAGTGAAAATTAGTTTTTAATTAAACATTTAATTCACAATGTTTTTACAGCTGCACTGTTGCTATTATACAGATTTATGAGAAGAACCTCAGGATTTAAATGATTCCAACCAGTTAGCATCAGTCTGTATGTGGATTAATGAATTAATCAATCAACTCATTCATTAATCATTCATTCATTTGTGTCACTCATTCATTTTACATGCTCAGTGTTTATCTGATGTTACTTTGGACTCTGCATTATCCTGATTATCCACGTGAAGCACTGAATAATCATTATTCCGATTATATCATGCTGCCTGTAAACATGAGCACGGACGGGTCAGTGTTTCTCCACATCCTCAGTGAAAACACGGTGCAGTTTACCTGTGCTGGTCCAGGTGGTGGTCTGCACAGGAACCACGCTGCCGTTACTGACACACAGAAAACAAGCACAACGTCACACACAGCACTGAGGTGATGCTGTAATTAAGTTCCAGTGGTTGGTCAATGTGACGTGATGAAACCTGAAGGCCGCCGAGCTAACGAACATTTGAAAAATTGTACATTTAAAACTGCAGAAGGGAGCAGTGGTTTATAATAGTGTTACGATGCGGTAACTAAGGAACTTACAGGTGTTACCTGGTGGTTGCCAGGCTACAGAGGGAAAAGTAATGAGAGGGTGTTACTTGATGGTTACAGGTGTTTGTTGAAGGATTTTATGTGGTTGCTTATGGAGTTTTATGGTGATACGTACGGCAGTGTGACTGCTTGTTGTTACCAGGAAGTTGTGTGTTTCTAAACAGGAAATTGTGTTAGTCCAATGGGAGAGGCTGTGAAGGTGTTTGTTGTGCGTTGCTAGGAGACTGTTAATAATTGCAGGTGATTTTACTAAAGGTAAATCTTTGCTCCTACAATAAAAAAGTCTTGGTTTTTTTACCTGTTGCCTGGAAAGACGTCAAAGTTTTCCTCCTTTAAATTCAGCAGGTAAAGAGCGGTGATAGAGATGATGCTGCAGAAACACACCATGATTGCTTTAAATTGATATTAGTTATATATATATATGTGTGTTATTTCCCACTGTAAAAATATTATTTCTCTGAGGTAAAAACCTTAAGTGACACTGAGCCTCACCAGAAAGCCATGGTGGCCAGCAGGGTGAAGACGCTGGCCTTGAAGACCTTATGCTGCAGACAGTGGCTGTATTTCTGACTGCAGCCCCCCTCCTTCTGAACCTTCCCGGTCTTACATGTGTCAGCACTTGGCATCGACAACACAGTGCTGGGTTTCCTGTTGGAGAAAACACACAAACAGGAATTAGAACTTTTATTTTGAAATCACTTATAGACCCAGTACAAGTTTCTTTCTGTTTGTTTATTAATTTAACAAAAGATTTAACAAAAACAGCTGCAGAACAAAACAAGCCAGAAAACAATGGAAACAGCCCTGTGCACAAAACTACATAGCATCAATACAGCCAATCAGAAAGGTCATTGATTATTACAGACAGAGAAGAATTGGTAAAAAAAAAAAAAAAACACTTTTAAAACAGTCTGTGACCTTGAGGACAGTTCAGCTGTTGTGTTGTAAAGAAGTGAACCTATTGTCAGCCATTGCCTGCATTTCCCACAATGCATTTCAACAGGTCCACAGGAGTGTGTCTGTTACTGTGGTCGCTTCACACCTTAATCCTTATTTTCACAGTGGATTCTGGTCTATGAAGGCCGCCGCCCTTTGTTCACACACAGTAGCCTTCAAACCTCACTTGTCCTTGAACTGTGATTTGCATTGATGCACTGATAACACAATGATGCCACTATTATGTAACACACACACACACACACACACACACACACACACCCTGTGGAGCGCAGGCTGCCCGTCAGGCTCTTCAGTTTAGCCAGTCGGTGGTTCCAGACCTCCAGGTCTTTGATGCGAGTCTCCAGGTTGTCGGTGAGCTTCGACAGCTGCTGCACCGCCCCGATGTTCTCCATGAAGATCTGCTCCTGGAGGAGGAGGAGGAGGAGGAGGAGGAGGAAATACAGATCCAACACAAATTCAATTAAATGTTTTCTTAATCAACAGACAATTCGATTCTTAAATGTCACAAATCTGAATGACACTGACCAATAAAGAGAAACATGACTGGAGAAAAGAGGAGGAGGAGGAGGAGGAAGAAGAGTACCTTGTCCACCATGAGGAAATTATGAATCTTCTCTCCATCAGAACAGGTGACATCTCCAACTTCCGTCACTGCTGACGGCAGCAGCTCCTTCACCTCCTGAGCTATTACACCTGGAAGATCAACATTTTTATTATTATGACACAGCATCACAGTCACCTGGTGAAATAATAACACTGTGATAATGTGACCAGTTACCTGTTTGGTGGGTGTGGTCCATTCCCATGGTGGAGGCGAATTCTGGTTTATAATCAAACTCAACTATTCTCATCTGAGTGATTCTCTTCAGCTGCTGCTCAGAGTCGACCTGACAAACAAATTCATTATTAATTAAACAAACTGAATTTAACATGCAGAGTCTGAAATGAGTAAAATTATTCATAATAATTAAAAATAATTAGGAAAACTTTCACCCTGACACATCTTCCTCTCCATGATAATTATAATGATAATTCCACTGCCCTGATTTTTAAAAAAATATTTTTTCTTGTAATTTAAGTCATGAAATAAGAATAGTTATTATCATGTAATTACCTCCTGTATGTTTTGTTTGGCACGGCGGTCGGACGGCTGCATGATGGCGCCCATCACCTTGGCGTTACCACAGACGACCAGCGCCTCATCAGGGGAGTCGGTGTTGATGCCCACCCGACCCTGACAGACCACAGCGTCCTGCACCGCCCCACGCTGCCACAGGGCATCCCCGTCCGTCTCAAACTGCCCCGGGTTAGAAGCCTGCAAGAGGAGGACGACGACTCTTAGAATCGCAGATTTATCACTGACTTGACTTGATTGATTTATTGATTATTGGTTCAAAGTTGGTTTTGTTACCCTGACGATGATTCTCTCTGACACCAGAGCGTTCAGGAGGAAGGAGTCCTCTCCCACAGCAGCATATAGACCGACCACCATCTGAAAATACCTGCCCACACACACACACACACACACACACACACACACACACACACACACACACACACAGTTAGCATGTAGCTCCTCTCTGACTGCAGTGAATTCATTTGTACTCTGACACAAAGAAAGTCACACACCTCTGGTCAGGGTTGGGTTTTCCTTTCTTCCTCATGTTATTGGCCGTCGTCTCGCTGAAGTGCAGCCGGCCGAGTGTTATCTTTGTGATCTTTCCACCGGGAAGGCTGACCCTGGACGTTTTAAATATTAGTCTAAATTTTTGTATTTTTACAACTTTATTAAAATGTACCATGCACATAAATAAATGTTCTTTATCAGAAAATCTGCTGCCGAGTCCAAATTACTGACTGTGACCTTTGTGTGTTTGAGTCCCGCCTGAATGGGCTCACTGCTGCCCCTTGTGGGGAGAAAAAACTGTACAACTGTGGTTCTCAGATCGAGTTTGAACTTTATGCAGGGACTCTTCACGCCACCCACCTGACAGGGTGGAAGGGCTTCTTGCTGCGGTCGGGCTGAGACTGTTCGATGGTCACCTGGTGGCTTGGAGCTTCCAGCTGTAAGCATAGAAGAAGAAGCCAAAGGTGTCACACAACTGAACGCCGCCTGCTGATTCTCTCAGGGGACGTCTGAGCAGATGGTGACTGATGTGGATCTTTGCATCCAGTTCAGTATTTAGTTGAGAACAGTTTGATTTGTTTTATAAGTCTTTGCTTGTAGCTTAAAGGCAAATTGAACAATTAGATCCATTTTATTTATCAGTGACTTTTTAATAAAGCAGGTGCAGACTTCTTCATATGTTTCTGGTCACTCACTGAGTCTAGACAAGAGGTTTGAGAGTCCTGAACGCACCTTGATCCCAAACACTTTTATTTGGAAGTGGTCGACCTCTTGTGTCCCGCTGGGTGTTCTGACGAACTGCGGCTCTGCGGCCACACCAATGTGAATGGTGACCTGAAAGTGGTTCTTCTTCTGGCAGATGAAAGCCTCGTCAGCTGCAGAGTAGTTGAAGCCTTTATCCGTGTCGACGTGATACGCCGGAGGAGACCTGGAAACAAAGAACAACCTTTTCTTGCTGAGATGGTAGTATCGGTTGGTCTGTCCAGACAACGGCTACCACCCAGATTTCAAATTGAAAACACTGATTCAGCTGGTTTCTTTACTCACAGTGCCTGGTAATTGCTGTCATACAAAGCGTTCCACTCTTCCGGCCTATAGTGTTCCCAAGTCAGAAGCTGGTAGGGTCCCAAATTTAGTCCACTACCACCTAAGCTGTTCCCTACAGTCCTGTTACCATCAGTGCAGGAGGCGTCGATTCCTGCCGATGGTTCCTCACACTCTGATCTCCTCCTCTTTTTACTCTCTGGGGAGCTGAAGCACAAAAGGATAAAAGGTTTGATTAATGACCGAATGAGTCTGAAAGTTGGTTTTTACCTCATTGTCTCAGGTAAAAATGTGATCATTACCAGGTGTGTAGTGTGGAGGTAGGGCCCACTGAACACGTTGAAGGGGGTATGTTTGAATGTGGGACCATACCCGGACCAGCGCAGGGGGCAGCGTAGCTGTTGGAGGGAGGTAGGGGCGGAGAAGGAGGCGTGGGGGGAGTGTTAACCTGTGAGCAGCTCTCTGGACTCAGGTAGTGAATGTGTTCAGGTGAGTGGTGTGTATGCTGGTGCAGGGAGGCAGGCTCAGCAGGTGGGACGGGCCGTGTCCCAGACTTGATGTAAGTGTTTGTGAGGCCCAAACTGCAGAGCTGATCGTGGGTCAGCAGGTCGGGGTGGGCAAGGGCGGAGCCTCGATCCTTAAAGAGACAGGATGAAGAGGCAGCAGACTGGGGGGTGGGTTGGAAAACCTCTTGAGTCGTCTGCTGGTTGGACCAATAGGGTGGCTCGTAATGGAGGTCTGCCAATTAGAAAAGTATATTAGCGGACAGTTTCACACTATTAGCAGTCAAAACTCGCTCGTGTGAACACTGCAGCTGAAGAAGTCGGCTCTCTTTTTTGCTAACGGGATCGACCTCAGTCATTACAAACTGAACAACAGCCTGATCCCGATGTCTGATTGAGTTTTTCAGCTAAATGTCTCTAAGGAAAAACAATAATCCTGTCTGAAGAAAACTCTTCTTGCAGTAAACGTGGTGGCTGAAGATGTGGACAGTACCTGGTATCTGTGCAGGTGAACAGGCCTCCGAGCTCGAGTCAGGAGGAGACTCAGGGAGCATGCTGGGAAAAAAGCAAAGAAACAAACAAACGATGTGATGCACGGGCTGGACAGAGCCGTGAAGTCCATGGTCCATCCCCTCCACCTAACTCACACTGTTCTTGGTTTCTGGTTTTCCTGGTTTCTTGTGATTCTTGTGAGTTTGTTCGGGTTCTTTTTGTGTAACCGCTCATGTGATTTAGTGTTAATAAAACAATAATTGTTGTAAAAGCTTCTCCTGGTTTTGCAGACAGCTTTCTGTGCTCTGTATTTACAACCTTCAGTCAGCTGATAACCAACTGGGTCAGTGCTGTTTTTGCATGTTATATAACAGCGTGCGTGTCCAAGAATGAAGATAACACAGTGAAATTTCTCTCATTACTGCTACCACTCTTTCTGCTAGTTCTTTTATTACCAACTCATTTTCAATGCTTGGATCAGGTCCTCACTGATTCAAAGGACTAAGGTTAAGACTTGGTTTTAGGGGTCAGGTTAGAATCAGGTCTAGGTTTGTGTGTGTGTGTGTGCGAGAGAGACTCTTACAAGCTGTTGGGGTCCATGTCGTTGCTAAGGTACTGCTCCAGGATGCTTGTATCCACGGCGACAGAGCTGTCCAACACACCACTCACATCCTGACCTGCACACACATTTTAAATACTTCAATACTTCCACAGGGCTCACATAGAGCAGCAGAAATGACTCAGACCCCTTCACCTGGAACGTCTGCACGGATTCCTGTGATCTCCTCATGGACTCACTTGTAAATGTGAGCCCTCTTCAAACTGCCTAGAACCACATGAACCTCCCTATGGAACCTCAAAGAACCTCCTCAAGAACCACTTGTCACCTCAAGGATTCCTGGAACTGTGTCACAAACAATGCATTGTCCTCTAGGACCTGTGGGACCGCCTCGTGGACCACTTGAATCCCTTCTATAGTCTCCTGTGACCTCATGAAGGAGACTTTGAAACTTGTCTTCCTTTGAAATCATCTTAAAGACCCGACCTCCAGGAATCCTTAAAAACCTTGAACCATCTAAGAGCCCTCAAAAATTCCTCTAATGGTTCTGCTGAAGTAGGCTTTTCAAAATAAAAGTCCTCTGTGTCCAGGTGCTAATTCTTTAAGTGAATATACATTATAACATAAATGTGAGGAATGTCCATGTCCTGAACCTCTCAGTTTTTATTTTTAAGTTATGACAAATAACATAAATCCCAAAATTTAAACCGAATCTTTAACATGAACTGAAAACGTGTGACAGCTCACCGCTGAAGAACTGCTGCAGTGCCTCATTCTCTCCCAGCACCTGGACGGGCAGCCGGCTGACTCCGGGCTCCATGCTGCCCAGCAGGGGGGCACTGATGCTGGGGAGCAGGGAGGAATCAGGAGGGGCCCCGGCCTGAGCAGCAGCTGCAGGGCTGGGGACAGACGCTGATGGAATAAATTCAAAAATGAATGAGTTCAGTGGCAAATACAGAGAAGGTTTGAAGACAATTTAATTACAAAATTGTTAAAATAAGTTAGAAACTTATAAACTAAAAATATGCTAAACTAAAAGGTTTTCAAATTATTATCAGTATCTTCCAACACCCTTCTATTTTTGGAGAGTGCATGTTAGGCATTTCGGATAGTGTATGGATGCGTTTGCCACCTTGGTCCTCAGCTGAAAGGTGTTACAGTAAAGTCAGAGAACTCAGCTCTTATTTTTTGTTGTTGCCTGAACAGGAAAAAAACAATAAAACAATAAAAAGAGAAAAGTCACAGATTCTTTCTTCACAACAAATTGACCAGAATCGACCAGTTCTCTTTACTCACACTGTCCCACTGATGCATGATGGGACTGTAGGTGAAATGGACACAGGAAACAGGTTTATGATGCTGAAACAACGTCAGGTCTGATACTGATGCAGAGTTCAAGGCTAAATCGTCCCACTTTGAACCAGAGTCAGTACAAAGGCGACATGAGGCTGCGCCCTGTGGCTTTATTCAACTTAAAGCTTCATCGTGGTTCACACTGTTTTTATTATGATGAACAGGAACAGCCAGGACGGGTTTACATCACGTCTGTTCTCTTTAAACCACAGAGAAAAATCTGTCAACATGCTTGTTTTGTTCCTTTGAAAACTTTAGAGAGTTGAATGAACCACCAGCAGTTCATTCATTCATTCATCAACTGAAACAGCCACACGGAATTCAGCCGTCATTCGTTTTATTATTTCTACCTGTGCTGAGACATGTCAGCTCACAGAGGAACATCCGATAAAACACATTTACATATGAATCAATTATCTGAGTGTTGATATTCGATCACACATTAATCATCCTTCTCCCGTTAAACTCAGTTCTGTCAAGTTTCATTTTGACGACAGTAAAAATGTGTGTATGATTTTTTAAAAGCTGTAAGTTTTGTTAATCTCCTGCTTTTCTTCAGTGTTTCTTCATTATTCACCTTGAAATTAAACTAAAACATGTCTGATGGAATAAGCTCTTTGTTTCCGTCACTCAGGATCTGATCTGTGCAGAAACAGCAGCTCAGACCTGCTCGACATTTTTGTTCAAACACACCTGTGTGTCTCCAAGATGGCCTCCAGCTGCTCGATCAGCAGAGATCTGTGCGATTTACACTCGTCCTCAGGTACAATCCATCTGTGAGGGCGGGTTCAGAGGCAGACTTCAGATTCTGACAGAGTTTCTCCGGACGTGTCCAATACTCTTCTTCGTTTTGAGTTGTTTCAGCATAAAGAAATATTTCCTCTTAATTTCCCTCTTCTTGTTTGTAACGTCTGTGGATCGTCTCTGTCTGTCAGCTGGACTTTGACCTTTGAACAGGAAAAGGTAAAAGACATTCACACACCTGACACAGGCACAATAACACACCTGTGTGTGGGATGAAGCCATAAACCAGGCAGTCACCTTACAGGAAGTGGACACACACACACACACTCCTACTTTTATTATTATTTTACCTCTGAGGTGAAATTTAAATCTAATCTGTCTGTAAGTCTCCATTGTTAAAATTGCCTGAATTACATAAAACGTTTTGCCTTTTTCTTAGTGTGAAATGTGTCATTCAGGTCTCAGCCAGCAGGTGGCAGTACAGCCCTCAGTTCAGATTGCTTCATTGACTTGAATGGTAGAAACATGAAAATAAACCAGAATACAAGTAAAACAAGTTAAAGATGTAACAGGTTCAGGTTAAAGAAATCTGTTGTAATCCAATAAAAATCTTATATTGAACAACAGTGGCAAATAAAATCAATTCATTCCCAGTTAATGGATGCGAGTCTCTGTCTGTCCAGTAGATGGTGCTACAGGACAGGACTCATGTCCTCATCTGCCCCTCATCTGCCCCTTATGGGTGATTTGGAAGCAGCTTACAGATCAACATGATCCTTCGTCTGGAGACGTCTCTGAGTCCACCTGAGGACTCTCAGTCCAGCGTTCCCTCTCTTTTAGCTCTGAGTTTGGTCTCCACCAGCTCCTGAGTGAAACATCAGGCTCTTTAGCTGCTAAATGCTTCACTATGTTCACCAGCTGCTCCGACTGAGTCTCTCCGTTCAACAAAACAACAATGAAAGCATTTAATGTTTCTCCACCATTTAATTCATGGCAGCGTGTAAAAAAGCTTTGAAACAGCTTGTAGATTTCTCTTTTGGGAAATGAACAGCAATACTTCGTTTTACGAGCCCATAAAACTACTAACAATTTTCTAGGAAGGAAAAAACATAAGAAGAAGAGTTCTGACAGTTCTGGGTTTGTGAAGCTGTTGTTGATTTGCTGAGACCTCGGTCAGGAAAACAAAAACACAGGTTGTTTTAGCGTTTTAATAAATGACCAGTGTGATTTACAGCGCAGAGCACATGTACTGTTAACGTTGACGGCGGTCGTCGTCAGCTGCCGTTTTCCTGACGACGACCGTCTTTGAATGTTTCCATCTTTTGTGATGTTTTGTGACCTGTGACCTCTGAGAGGCTGAAGGTTCGTACGGTCGTACGGCAGCAGTTTCTGTTTCACAATAACTCTTCTGTCTGCTCTTATCTTATCACCAACACACACACACACACACACACACACTCCATTGTCTTTGTTATCATTGCTGAGTGTCTTATCAGTGACCTGGAACCCAGATTACGGCAACAACAGCGTTACCGTGCCAACCAGCTGCATGTCAGAGCCTCATCCCAACGGGGATACAACCTGTGCTCAATATGAAACCTGTCGTTATAAAAGTTTGGAGAAGGTTAGTGGAGAAAGTCGAACTCCAGCCTCAGATCGCTCCGTGGATTTTTGTCTTTCAGCATCACTTCACTTTAACTTTGTCTTCTGGGCTTGTTGATCTCCGGCAGTCGACCCACTGAGCTCCTCTGATTGGCTCATCAGCTGCACCTCAGTAAGTCAGGTCAGTCTTAACGGCTCAGAACAACCTGGTCACTATTGCTTTTCCTGTGAAACAGAAATATTTCCAGCAGCTCCAGTTTTACACTTCTTCAGTCAGATTATTGACCTTTACTTGAATTTTTAATTTCTGATATGTAGTAAAAGGGGGATTTGGTAGAAAACACTGATTGACACGTGATTAGTGCTTAAACATCAAATTAAACCAAACGGTCGTGGACAGTCATAACATCGAATAACTTCACCTGAGCATCAGTGAAGAATGAGTCACAGCTCTGGCTGCGGGTGGTTTGTTCTGGGTAATTGTGCGATTGCTTTAGAATAAATTTGTTGTGACTCACCTCACGTTGGTTTTGTTTCTATAAAAATCCTGCTCAGCTCTGAGTCTTCAGAGAATAAAAATCAACAATGCGTTACGAGTAGAATGTGGCTGAGCTGACTTCCTCCTCGGTGATGGCTGAGTCACCCGTGACGGAAACTTTAAAGTTTGTTGTGCTGAAGAAACAACAGGAACCTTTCGTGGTGAAGAGACAGAAACCTGAGCTCTGCAGCACCTGAACACACAGATGGCTCCTCACCTCCAGTGGGTAAGTAATTAGTCAGAATGATAATTAGTCAGTGTGGTGGAGTTATCGAACGCTCAGTAAATAAAAGTTGTTTCATGATGAGGATTCATTAACCAGCAGAGCAGCACATGCTGTAAGTTAATTTCTATTTTAAAACTCTGTTGTCTGACTTGTTAAATGGAAGCTGAGGTCACGATGCCTTCACTTACCGACGTTCATCTGAAGATGTGCGTCTTTTAAATCCTCAGACACATTTCCGTGTCCGCTGACGTGGAACGATGAGTCCGTGACTCAGCACAAACCGCTCAGCTCATAATGCTGCTGTGGATCATTGTGTAATTGTTTCAATTCAAAACACTAAGAAAATAAGAGGCAGACAAATCAGCTCAGTTACAGCCACGCTGTTGTTTTATATGAGCCACAAACTAAAACTTCAATCTGGATTTTACAAACTAAAATGATTTTAGGATGATGATTGAACCACTCGGATTTTAACAAAGCTTGTGAACTTTTTATTTTCTGAAAGATTTCAAGTGCTGATCACAGAAAGTGGCAGTTTAACCGTCAGTGTTGCCATGGCTGCAGGTGTGGGCGGAGCACGGAAACAAGACTCCACCCACAGATTTCAATAGTCAATGTGATCATTTTGATAGTTTCAGTGTTAGAAATTAAAACCACAACACAGTAAATGTACTTGTACAAATACAAATTAACAAGTTTTTTTTTTAAAACCACATTGGTAAAAAAAATCTTAACGTCCTAAATGAACTTTTTTCGTGGGGCTTTCAACCAAATCTCTGGACCTCCTCAGTTTCTGCTCCGTTGCCATGACGGCTCAGCTGTGTGAGGGTCCCAGGACATTTGGTCACGTTTCAGTGAGTAAACTCCATCCGCTGATGAAGACCATGAGATATAGCTGAAAGCTAGGTTCGTTTGGCAAAATCTTCAGACTCGTGGATGTAAAACTTTCAGTTTTTACAGTTTGTTCCTTTCTGGGCTGTTATCACACTTTATATACAAACATTATAAACATTATTTCAGCACACATATTTCTCACAGTCTACAGAACGGGAACATTGAAGATTGTCACAGTAGCCTGTATTTACAACAAAATGCATAAACACATGAGACGTACATGCACTCACAAAGGGACGAGTGAATTAGTGTAAAACCAGACAGACATTTGATCTGATCTCTTCATATAGATCTGATTTCTACATGAATCTTTTTCTATTCACTGTTTAGAAACATTTAAGACATTTTAACTTCATTAATATAAAGTATTTCCATTTGAAACAGCTCCACTGATATTACACGTTGTTGGTTGGGTCTCTGAGAGTTTGTGGACAATAAAAAAATAAAAAATAAAAAATAAAAAGCCAAATTTTAGAAATGTCACCACTAACACTGCTGAGGTGAGATGAACCTTTTTATATGAGCTTCAGTGGGTCTTTAATCCCGTTCGTCTTCTGGTTCCTGTTTGGGGATCGACTCTGTGGCAAAACTCACACAGGTCCTGTAGTTTTCACACACACTTGCAAAAACACATTAACTGTGGACACACACACACACACACACACACACACACACTCAGACACACAAAGGAAATGGTCAACAGCATTTGCTAGAACATTTGGTAAGATGTTTGGTAATACAATGCTGTAAATCAGGACATATTTCAAAATAAAAGCTGCTGAACACACTCCCCAATATGTGTGTGCGTGTGTGCACGTATGTCATCTCTGGCATGTGACCCGGGATCAACCAATCAGAGATCAGCAAATTGTGTCCAGGATGGAGCAAAGTTCTTCTTCTTCTTTCTTTGTTTTGATCCATCATTTAGTTTTTGATGGATTTTTCTTTAAAAGAAAAAAGTTGGTAATGAGACAAAAACGACAATAAGGAGACAGGTGAGAGAGTTGGAGTCAAACAGGTGGTGCGTTCGTGGTGAACACCTTCATGTGCTTTCAGTTTTTTTGTTTTCCTTCACCGTCCTCTGCTACATTTGCTGCCACACAGTCATATCAGTGTACCTGTGTATGTGTAACTGTGTGTGTGTGTGTGTGTGTTTGTGTATCAGTGTGTGTGTGGTGTCCTAAAATTAGGTCTGTGTCTCACCTGCCAAAGCTTTAAGGTGACGTTTGTCCTGAGGGTGGCGCTGGAGGAAAGGTCATGGGGGGGTCATTAAAAATCGAACTGGTTCATAGTAAATTGTATATTAGATTTGATTGAGAATCATCTGAAGGTTTTGTACGGTGGCCAGCTGGGACAAAAGACTGAGCTGAGTCTCTGAGAGTCTGTCAGGTCAGGTATTTGGCCTTTGGCAGGTGAGAACTTCAAACCCTGTGTGTGTGCGTGTGTGAGTGTGTGTGTGTGTCAGTCTAGTGATGTGGAACAACAAACGCCACTGAATGTTGTGTCTTGCTCTTTATCCTTCCTCTCTCTTCCTCCTCCTCCTTAGAGCCTCTGACTGCCACCAACGCCTGAGTCGAGTCACATGACTGCTTCTCTGCATCCTCGTCATACGATGAATCCATCACTCCAGGCATTGACCTTCCTCCTCCTCCACCTCCTCCCCTGATCAGTCTTGGTACCAGCACAGCCCAGCAGGTGCGTTTGGCCAGCGCTACCAGCTCCTCCCTGGCGAGTGGGTTGAAGAGGAGGTAGAGCAGTGGGTTGACACAGGCTGGCAGCGGCGCCAGGAGCAGCAGCACCCCCTTCGCCACCTCGGGCCCGGCAGCAGGGAGGTGCAGCAGAGAGGAGAAGGTGAGGAAGGCCACAGGGAGGTAGAGGAGGCAGTCCGAGAAGAGCAGCCAGGCTACGTGTCGAGTCAGCGCCGCCTCCTCTTCTGAGGCCGGTGGAGCTTTGTTAGCCCGACAGTAGAGGCGAGTGTAGGCGAGTGTCATGAGGAGGAAACACAGCGAGTCGAGGAGCACCAGGGACACGGAGAAGGCCAGGGAGGAGGAGGAGGAGGAGGAAGGCAGCGGGAAACAGAGGGAAGTACTACCATGTCTGGACACCAGGGGGGGCAGCGTGACGGCCAAACCCAACAGGAAGCACAGAAAGATGGAGAGACGTACGGAGAGCGGAGATGAGGAGCGACCTGAAGACAGAGGAGTAAAATCAGAATCATCTCAATGAGTGATGCTGAAAGAGGAAGTGTGTCTGAAAGCGAATTTCTGGGAGTGATGATAAATGATAAATTATACTGGGAACCACATGATGTCAAAGCACAAATGTCTGTTTAGATTGTGAAAACAAAAAGACGCCTCGTTCCTCACCGCCGTGCTCGTCGGTTTTGTTGTGTCGTGTGGCGGCGGCCAGACATCGCTCCAGAGCTGTGACGGCGAGCAGGAAGAGTCCGGTCTGCGACGCAAATACGCACAGGAAGCTGCTGAGTCGACACAGGAAGCTGCTCTCCCACTTGGCCCCATACCTGCAACACACACACACACACACACACACACACACACACACACACACACACACACACACACACTCTCAGCCATCATCAACTCATCAAATCACAGCATGTCCACGTGTCCATCACTCTTCATACAGAAATACCAGATTATCTCAGTTTTTATATAAAATGTCTCTGATTTGGTTTCGTACCTCCAGAAGTTCCCAAATGTCCAGGCGTCCACCGCCGCCAACCAGCCACACCACACTCCCATCAGGCCGTTCACCAGGGCCAGCAGGCCAATCAGCAGCTTGGGGGGCGTGACCGAGGTGGTGGGGGAAAAGAAGATGGACAGCACAACGAGGCTGTTGCTGACCAATGAGAGTGCTGCGATGAGCCACACCCCCCCACGAATCAGCCAGCTGCCGAGCAGATGGAGGCAGGGACGAAATGGTCCTGCAGGACATTTAAAGCAAACATAAGTTTACGTCGTCATCAATAAATAAATCTGTGGCGAATTAATTCATCTGTTGACTAACATGGGTCGTTTCCTATAGAGAAACTAATAACAACCTAAAGTCCAAGTTACACAAAGTCTGAATCTCCTTTACTTAAGGAACCAGAGTAACAACAATATCAGTAAAATCTCCTTTTAAGGGAATGGATTTACAAGAGTTTACAGGTACGTCATGTAACGTGTTAGCTGCTCTAACCTCGAACATGAGTGTGTGTGTGTGTGTTACCTGGTGCAGGGCTGCAGTGGACCGAGTGCTGAGGTTTTGGTTCGTCTTCAAACTCCATCAGAAAGTCCTCCCAGTCCTGATCTACTGCAGAGACACAGTGGCGGGACAGTTGTTCAGCGACAGAGACAGTGGCTAATGTTGTTTCACTCTGGCCTATGGTTGGTGATGCTTGGTGTCACAGTTCACCTTGACTGGAGAGGACGGACGTGTCCCTCCCAGTAAAGCCTGCTGCCTCCTCCCTCTCCCAGGACAAACCTCCTCCTCCTCCTCCCCCTCCTCTCCTCTCACAGGAGATGAAGGCACAGCACTGGAAGGCGTAAGGAAGCTCCATCACCCTGAACACACACACACACATAGTATGGCTGTAAATTCAAACCTTTTCTAGTTAAAGGGAAATTCCTCTAAATCACGCAGTGTTTGGATTACTGGTGTGATTTAGAGATTTACCCCCGGGGTGAAAGGCGATGGAGGGTGTACTCTGGCTTTTTATTGGCTGGAGGAAGGTGTCTGGACCACCGCTGTGAACTAACAATAAGTGAGAACACTGTGTCACCGCTATAATCACTGAGGTCGAAAACCCAGCGTGAAAACCTGTGAGGTCTGTTTCGGCTGCGGCTTAAACTCTGAGCAGGACAGGGCTGTCAGTGATGTCACCCCCCCTCCAGCCGCCATGTTGGAGGTCCAGCGTCACAGCAGGCAGCGTTTTGTTTGGTATTTCATGTTTCAGTTATGGTACGTGAGCCATGGATTAATGCAAAAAACAGTTTACTTTGTTTATACACAGTCCAGACTCTTTTGTTTTCCAGGCTCTGAGCTTCAGCACATTCAGTCTGAAATAAAACAATGACTCTACATTAAAGTGAAGTCTCAGCTCGGACCTGAGCAGGTTTACATCATCATCTTACGTGTGTGTGTGTGTTAGTGTGCTACCTGACGCGGGGCAGGTCCTCTCGAGGTATTAACTCCATCAGCTGGTCATTTCCAGCCAGTCGCAGGTGAGTTAAACTCTGCAGACCAATCAGAGGCAGAGAGGACAGCTGATTGGACGACAGGTCACTGCAGAGACAGAGAGAGAGAGAAAACAGTGATTCCTTCACATTCAGTCGTTTGTCTAAAATACAACCACATCACATGTTTAACATCACGTCGGAGGCAGAACATGAATCCTGAACCCTCTTCCTGCAGGTCTGACTGCGCTGGTTTGATTCACAAGAGCGCTGAAACCAAAACTAAGACAAGTCTGGCGGATTGGTGGAAGTGGTCTTTTAACATGGTGTATGGTAAAAAGTGGGCACCACATAAAGTCAGGTGATAATGCAGGACCAGCTTTCGTGGACGTTTGTGGCCTCTAATCCAGACTCAAGCGAATAAGAAGTCGTTCATCCTGAGTTTGATCTGCTTTTCAGTGGTGACAGGTTGTTTTGGTGAACTCGTCTGGTTACTCACAGTTTGGTCAGAGAGGGCAGAGCGGAGAAGGAGTTTGGCTTCACTGATGATAATCTGTTCCACGATAAGTCACTACAGAGACAGAGGGAGAGACATGAAGGATCGAACCCGCAGCCGTCAACTGAAAACACCAACTGACACTCAGTTTAGTCTAATCCTCTCATAACCTCTGCTGATGTGTTAGTGTGGATTAAATCAAAAGCACCACGGGGTCTCATGTAACAGCCGGCCTTTGTTTCTAATCCCACACTGAGAAAAAGTGTGTGTGTAAGACTCTTATTTCTATAATAGGATAATAAAATGAGTCATGAAGTTCGCAGAAGAATGACTGAGGAGTGATGGAGGAAAAACACTAAAATCATTTTCTTTTAGGTTCTCAGACCTACATGTCTACGATCACTGCTCAGGATCTCCAGGAGGATCAAACCTGTGTGTGTGTGTGTGCGTGTGTGCGCGTGTGTGTGCGCGTGCGCGTGTGTGTGTGTGTGCTTACAGAGAGCACAGAGACATCAGACCATGGAAGGTGTTCTCCTGCAGTTCCTCCATCTCGTTGTGGTGCAGGTCACTGAAACACACACGAGCCCTCGTATTTCCATTACATCACATTTATCAGTCAGTTTTACAGGAAAGACTTCTTTATTTCTGATTGGACAGTAATGGTGCTAATTATTCCCATAATGCACAGCTGGCTGTACTTGATTGGTTGGCATGGTAACTGTTCAGATACAGTGACTGAAGCAGATTACATTGCTGTGTGTTTTACACGTCAGAAAAGTTGCACATGACCCCTTAAAAAAAGGCCAGTGACTTGGAAAAAACCCCCCAAATTAAATTAAAATGATTTTACAGTAGAATCTAAAAAGTAAAACTCACATCTTCTGAAGACTTTCACAACCGGAGAAGCTGGGAAGAGTCTGGATCTGATTATAGGAGAGATCTCTGCAGGGAGAGAGTTTCAGTTGTCGTCACTGTGAAATCCAAGACACACTGAACACATCACAGTGCAGAACGTCACCAGGAGCATCATGTAAAACAATGTGATGAGGGTTCAGCCCAGTTACAGAGGTTTCACAAACGTCAGTCAGGACACAACACGGACCCTGGTCCTGCTAAATTTCTAAACCAGTGACGAGCTTCGTGTTTTCATGAGTCTGTGGTCGCAGTTTGTGTTTGGACTCACAGCAGCTGCAGGTTTGGAAGCTGCTCACACACTGAACTGGGCAGAGAGGTGATCTGAGCTCCTGTGATAGTCCTACACACACACACACACACACACACACACACACACACACACACACACACACACACACAAAGAAACATGTTACATCTGGTCATGGTTTGCAGCACTTCAGACATTTCATTTGATCTTGCTACTAAAAAACACGGTGCATTGTGGTGCGTTCAGGAGCATTTCAGAAGCATTGTGGTGCGTTTAGGTGCATCACCGCGCATGTACTGTGATATGTTCAGGTGCATTTCAGGTGTGTTTGATTATACTGAAGGAATTATGGTGCATGCCGGAGCATCCAAGGTGCATTAGGTTGTACAGTGACGTGTTCAGGTGAATGATGGTGCATTCATCTGCACGTAAGAACTATTGTGATGTGTTCAGGTACGATCTACGGGCCTGACGTGTACCAGTTCAGCCAAATTTGACTCCGTTTGATGTCCTGCTGAAACAGGATGTGGGGTCGGAGCGTACGGTAACTCAGAGAGTTAAAGAATTTCTGATGGTTTGTTCCGTTAGAGTCTTTATTTCCACCTTCTGGTTCAGTGTGAGGTTACTTTTAAACACACACTGCTTTCAGAAATGAGTTTAAATGGAAGAATACAAGAAAATAAACATAGTGAAGGTGTTTATTATGACATGGAAAACTGGGTCACAACAAGGAGAAAGAAAGGAGGGTTTTAATTTCAGGCCCGAGGTGCAGAAAAATAAAGTTACACTCTGTCAGATAGAAAAATAATAACTGCAGCGTATTAATAACAGCAGTTTGATTTGAGCTTCAGCTCTCAAAACACACATACTCACACTGACGTCGGCTACAACAGCAAACACACTCCGATATGAAACATTCCTCTGTGTGTGTGTGTGTGCGTGTGTGTCTCTTACAGGCTCTCCAAACCTTTGGTTCCCGTCAGATCTGGAAACTCGGTGAGATCTGCTGCTCCGTTCAGAGAGCTGAGACAGAAAGAGTTTGTGTTTGGTTAAAGCTGAGAGAAGCAGACTGAAGTGCAGGAAACAGAGAAATACTTCATTCAGTTTGTGTGTTACCTTCTTTGAGTAATTAGCATTAGATTTAATGGGACATCAGCCAATTAACCAGCACGTCGGACTGACTGAGTGAAGCAGAGCTCAGAAACTCTGTGCAGGGATTTGTCAGAGATCAAAAAGGTCAAATGAGGTGACGCTGAAATATGAGTTCTTTTCCATGTTTAGAAATAATGTTTATTTCTTCATTTACAAATTAACAATGTGGTTCACTGTGTGTCTGAAAACTGTGAGCTCTTTGGATTTGAAAGTTTCCTCCTTTCAAATTGTGATTTGTGTGTGTGTGTGTGTTGAATATGTGTGTGTCTCACAGTGTGCGAAGCTCTGGTAGGTTCTGAAAGGCCGAGCGTCCAACAGACTGGATCGGATTGTCATAGAAAAATCTGCAAAACACACACAGAGACGCACAAAGACAAAAGGCCTGATCATCGGACACTCACACTCCTGAACAGGGTCATGAGTTCAACGCTTTCTCAGGTGGGAGCTGTTTTTGGGACCTACATGGTGATCAGTGATGGGTTTCCAGTGAAGGCGTGCTCCGGGATGGACTGGATGTTGTTACTATGGAAACCGCTAAACAGGAAGCAGAGCAGAAATTAGTTTCCCTCCTAACAAACAATCCTCCTTTCATCCTCACTGGTAAACTACCTCCCTTCAGGTAAACGTTGTTCCCTTCTTTCTCTGTTAACATGTCACGGGATTGTAACTCTTATTTACTGTTGTTGAATTGCATTGTGGGATACCCTCCTCTGCTTGGAGGAGGGTATGAGGGTATGATTAAAACATAGTCAGGACTCACAGCTCTTTGAGGTGAGTGAGCGAGCGGATGGCTGTGGGAAACTCAACCAGGCTGTTGTAGTTCAAATCCCTGAGAGAGAGAGAGAGAGGGAGAGAGAGGGAGAGAGAGAGGGAGGGAGGGAGAGGGAGAGAGAAGGAGAGAGAAACCAGAACCTCAGTGAGAGAGCTGACGGTGATGCAGCGACGTGGTTTCAGACTCCTTCACTTTCTGGTTTTATCATGTTGAAGATTTAATCTTCGGTGGATAAAATTGCCCGTGTTGCCGAACAATCTACACTCAATGACCCATAATGACGAAATGAAAACATGTTTTCACTGTGAATTCTGGGTCCTCACACTCAGCTGTGTGTCTTTGATGGGCAAAACTCACAGTTTTATCCACTTACAATAAACTCTACACACACACCTTAAGGACAGTCATCTTTAGAAATACAAGCTCTACACAGAGAAACATGGAAAATGCATCTCTATACTGGGATATGACCTCTAGACTGGGAATACCAGCACCATACTGGGAATAGATAGATAGATATACTAGAAATGGTTAGCATGAGACCAGTTTATGTTGGCTCTGGACTGATAATGCTAACTCTTTACTGGCAGCCAGATACTGGGATTGTCAGCTGTATACGGGGAACCACAGCTCTACGATGCATGGGAGCGTCAGCTTTAGACTGAGAGAGCGTTTCATGTAAATGTTTGTGTTTCGAGCTTCATGTTAATCTTTTTTCTGTCTTTCAGGTTTATTAAAGAAACTTTTAACTGTGCCTCCCTCTTTTTCTCTCCGCTTTCATCACCACAGACTAGAGCATCCTTCAAGTCCACACATGGATTCAATTAGCTCCTCTCATCCATCTCTGGGATGCAGGTGGCTATTACACACACACACACACACACACACACACACATACCGTGGGTGGAATGAAGCTGCCACATTGTGAAAATACCATTAAACTGAAATAGCTTCAGTCTGGTTTTGAGTGTGTGAGTACGTGTGTGTGTCCAGAGGATGATCTGTAACGACGATAGCTTTCCAAAGCTCTTATTGACGAGAGCGTGTGATTGGACGAGAGCTGGATAAGAGGTTTGTCAGTTTCAGGTTCATCGAGAAGCATCCTTACTTATCTTCATGTCATATTGTGAATGTGTGATTAGGTTTAACAGGGCATGTGTCAGCGGTGTTCAGGGTTCCTGCAGTAACAGTCCTGTTAAGTTCTCTAAGCTGAATTATCAACACAAACACTGAGACACTATCCAAAGACAAAGGAACCAAAACAAATGAAAACAGTCGACCAACCAACAGAGTAAAGATCATTTAAAACTAAACTAATAAAGCTGAACTAGATAAAATAGATGAAAGACATAAAAATCCATAAAATCAAAAACCAAACCCGAAGTGTCCCGAAGGTTTTGGTTGGTTCACTGGTTGTTGGTCTTGGTGTGTTTTGTTTCAGTCTCTCTGCCCGTCACACAGACACAGAGCTTTCTGAGGAGATGTTCAGGTTTCCTGAGCTGCTCTTTGTTTACTCGAACCAGAAGAGGGCGGGTCTTCGTGAAGCCGAGGCGAGACACGGCCACACCGACGTTAGTTCCAAAAGTCCCCGGTGTGTTTTCCGTTACGCCCGAGCTCAGCCGGCTGTATTAATTTACTTCTTTCCTCTGTTTGTGTTCGTAGTTTCAGATGAACCAGATGAATCTGGTGTGGTTTATTATTGCTGATTGTGCAGGTACACAGCCTCCTAACACACACACAAACACACTGCCTGTGTGTGTGTGCATGAATAATAATTATGATTAGCATACAGCCAGGGCCACACACAGAGCCAGTCCAACACACACACACACACACACACACACACACACACACATTTGCAAATGAAGGCAGTGTGTGTTTGTGTGTTTAAACCTGCTTCTCTGGTTGACTGAGAAAACAGAAACATTTCTATACACACATACATTCCTCAGATTATACACACACTCTAATTCATGCAGAAACACACACAGCAACATAAACACACACAGGTTAATCTGCACCAGCCTCATTTAACCTCTACAAAAACTCCCCGAGGAGCCTGAAGTTCACTGGTAAATAGAAACAACTGGTTTGTCTCCACTGGTGAAACGTAACTAATGTAACTAAGTACATTTACTCAAGTATTTCACCACATATCAGAGGGAAAACTACATTTAACTGACGCACACAGTAACAAGTCACAAGACACAGCTGTTTCCCATCACTGTGGCTGATTAGTTTAAATTCAACCTGATGTAAAAGCTGTTGGTAACACAGAACACAAACATATAATAAATGCTTTGTAAAGCAGATGTGTTTATTCATGTGTAAAAACAGCTGTATAAAAAAATGTCTTCATAAGAAAAGTTATAATCGTTAATTATGTAAATTCATAAACAACTAAATGTTGTTTATAAATAGTGGACTTAAAGTAAAGGGTTACCAGTCTGAGTATATTCCTTTAACGTGTATTCGTAGTTTATTTTCTCATCATCACAGAGATGAAACCGACCTTTAACGTTTCCCCTCAGTTCTTTTAGAAATCCCATTAACGATTCTTTACAAACGCTAAATTAAACCTCTCTCTCATCTCGTAACCTTTCACCCCGACCCCAACTCAACCCTGACTGCTTAGACTCCTCCCTAAAACACACACACACACACACACACACACACACACACAGAAACTCACAGCGTCTCCAAACTGTGGAGTCCGTGGAAGCAGTTCGTTCCCATGGAAACGATCCTATTGTTGTTGAGATGCCTGTGGAGAGAGAGAGACTGATGGACTAATGAAGCAGACAAAGAGTAAGAGTGTGTGTGTGTGTGTGTGTGTGTGTGTGTGTCTTTCTAAAGGGGCCCCGGGGCCTCTCAAGAAGGTTTTTTTGCTTTTGGTAATTTCATGCAAATTAGCTTCAAGCCGATTGGACAAAAGAAATGACAGCAGACTTCAATGCTGCCGCGCTGAATGCCATTACACACACACACACACACACACACACACACACACACACACACACACACACACACACACAGTCACAGTGTTTTGAATGTTATCAAGAAGCTAATACAGAGGGACAGGGACAGTTACTGCCACGGTTAAACTTAATGCAGCAACAGCTCCTAGCAACAGTCTGCACACACACACACACACACACACACACACACACACAGACACACACACACACACACACACATCAAAACATGACCAAAAAGTGGAGGAAAACTATGACTTTGATTGAACAGATTTAAATCCAGATGTTTTGAATTCCATTGATCAGACAGATGTTAACCTGAGATCAGCTTACTGGAACAAACAACCTGCTAACGAGCTACTAACCACATTTTTATTTAGAGGGATAAAGGTCTCAATGACATTTATTTCTCCAGCTTCAGTTTATACTATAGATTTTATTTTAACAAGGAGGCAACAAGGAACATCACAGACACAAAATTAAAGAACCCTGTGGAGTCTCACATAAACGAAATGCAGAAATGGTGAAATAATTTAGATTTTGGAATCTTAGAAAATATTTTCTCTGCACGTTTTTAGTTTCAGGCTTTTCAAACCTCTGTGAGTGTGTGTGTGAGTACGTACAGCACCACCAGGCGGCCCAGCTTGCTGAAGGCGTGGTCGGGGATGTGGCTGATGAGGTTGAGGGCGAGGGTCATGGCCTGCAGGGCGGGCAGATCGCTCAGAGCCTCCACCGGCACCTCCGTCAGAGAGTTATCGTCCAACCACAGGTGACGGAGCGAACGCAGGCCGGAGAAACAGCCCGTGGGAACGCTGGAGATGTGATTGGCATCCAGGCGTCTACGGTAACAACGAGACGCAGACGTTACACACAGAGAGAAATCATCCCAGTCCTTCTTTTCATGTAGATTCTTTTATTATTCATTCTTTTATGGCAGACTCTAAAACGCCGCCGCAGCCTTTGATGCCGTTTGAGAGGAACATTAGAGGTCGAGTGTTTGAGCAGCACGGAGGAATGATCGGCAGGCTGCTCGAGCACCACTCACCCGGCCAACGAGCTCTTAGGAAAAACGAAGGCATTTTAATGAGCACAGACTTATTGCTGAGAGGATTGTGTGTGTCAGTCAGTGCCACAGCGTTTGGCAAGCTGCCACTCTAAGATGAACTCCTCTGACGTTTCCTTGTGGTTGTTAGAAATTTTATTTTTCAGTATTATGTTTTCCTGGATTGTTGCTTTTATGAGACCACAAAACAATTATGTAAAAACAGTCATGTCTGATGCTGTGATTAATTTCTTTGTGTTCATGTCAAGATCTTAAAACTATTACTCAGTGGATACAAGACAACACAACAGGACACAACAGGATGGACACACACTCCCGTCCTGAACAGCCGTAAATCTCTTTGTGAGACATTTTACATTTTTAGGTTGTGTTCTTACTTCCTCCTTGGCCTTCAAAGTAAAAGCCTCTCATCACGATCATTTTAGACAGTCTTTGGACACAGTCTGAGCCTTGAGTCCAGACTGTTCAGTGTCCCTCAAGTCCTCCTTCTCCAGGTTTGTCTGTCTCTCTGTCTGTCTGTCTGTCCTAACAATACTTCCTCTGTTCATGTCCAGAGAGAGAAGAGTAGGATGGGACTCCACATAATGGGAGAGAGAGAGACCTTAGACGTCTCCATTCTTATACTCTTATCTACACACACAGGTACAGTTTCAGTATAATGACTGTGTGTTTTCAGGCTGAGAGAACACAGTGTCTGGACTACATACATTAATATACTGGTTTGTGTGTGTGTGTGTGTGTGTGTGTGTGTGTGTGTGTGTGTGTGTATGAGACTGAAGATTCCTTTCCACCAAAGAGTAAAACCAGACAAAAGGATGAGTGTATGTGTGTGTGTAGTTGTGTGTGTGTGTGAATGTGTGTGTGTAGGTGTGTGTCTCACAGTGACTGCAGGTTGTGCAGGCTGTTGAACGCCTCAGCAGGGACAGATGTCAGCTGGTTGTTTTGAAGCATCCTGGAAACACGTCATAAATGACGGGAGGGAAAAACATTAATCATAAAAAAAACCAAAACTGATCATCTAATCAGCTGTAAACACGTTAAACAAAACACAACATACTGATGAGTTCACTCTCTCAAACCATTTCATACGAATTTATTTCATTTACACAGCTTCTTACATTCGTGGTGTTGATGTTGTCGGAGGAAACACGACAGAAATAATCTAAACTGAGACAGAGCAAATCTTCAAAGTGTCTCTGTGAATGATTAGCACCAGTAAACATACAACACATTATTACAGGGTGGCTGTGAGCTGGTTTTACTGTCTTTGTGAGGACGTTTCTGCCTGCGTCAGAGAGCGTCGTACACACGTACAGGAGTACAAGTGAGCGTGGGGACTTACAGCACTTTGAGGTTGTAGAGGCCGGTGAACGCTCCTCTGGGGATGAACGACAAATCGTTTCCTGCCAAACGCCTGAGACAGAGAGAGACAGAGAGAGAGGGAGGGGGAGGGTTGAAGTGTGGAGAGCCAGAAAACCACTGCAGGGGCTGGGATTTGTTCATGTGTGCAGAACTATTACACTGAAATGTAGATGATGATGAATTTACAAACAAAATCTGATGCATCATTACGGATTTGACTCATAAGTCATCAATAATAACATTCCAGTTGTACTACGTACGTAGTTAGTTTCGTATCAATAGTTGAACATCAGTCATGCTCAGATATCTGATATTCCCAAGTCAAACCACCAGAAAACACTGAGCTGTAATGGGTCCTGCAGGTCTGTGTGCTTTTCGAGGCCACGCAGAGTTCAGCCAGTCCGCATGTACCCAGCATGCACCTCTGCGGTGTCCTATCGCCGTAGTGATGTTTCTCACGCCACGGTGACAAATATCACACACACACAGACACACGTATAAACACACATGGCTGGCAGCAGAGCAGAACAGCAGTCAGAGTCATGTTCGGGTCTCTGTGAGGTCAGCTGTTCACAGGTCCAACGCTCGCTGTGCCGCGTCGCTCTGCAGCGTTCAGCTGTGTGAAAGTGTTCATACATGACATGACTCCGCTGCCTGGAGCATGGTGTCGTGATGGCACCTCACTGACCCACAGGGCCTGATGGTTTCGATATTTAATCAGCTGATTAATCACCTGATCGATGGAAAATTAATTATAAAACTCTTAACCAGACAAAAAAACTGATATAGAGTGAAACTGGGGTCATGGGCCCCTGGACAGTTGCCTGCTTTGCCCAGCTGGTCATGTAGCTTTGGGCAGGTGAGGACAGATGGGATTACATATCGTATCCTCACAGATATCTGAGCTCCTCGCCCGCTCACACACCCTCGCTTCAGACACTCGTATCATCCGTCTCAGGCCTTCGGTCTCAAACCAGAGCTCATGAACGTCTCAGGGCTGGAACACAGGTCAGCTGATACACTGAGAGCTGAGCCCCCCCCCCCCTCAGGTAAAGATGCTGGGTTTGGTTAAAGGCACTGACACACACCTGTAATTGGTTTCCGTGTGATCTGTAGTACAGATTTTGTCTGTTTGATTTTGTGGCTCTGATTCACACTAAGATTCCTGGAATTCAGCAGGTGTTGAGGAAAACTGATGGCACGACTCCAACACGATAAAAGAGAACAGCAAAGAATGAAACTGTGTGTGTGTGTGTGTGTGTGCGTGTGTGTGACTCACAGCTCCTCCAGAAAGTGCAGGTTGGACAAACCTCCGATGGACAACACAGTCAGATTATTCATACTCAGATCACTGTAAACAGAGAGAGAGAGAGAGAGAAGTGATAGTTAATGTCTCTCTACCTTCACACCTGTTGGCTCCAACACCTTATTTTGGAATTACATGAGAAAATAACAAGTTAATTCACATTTGGGGAAAAAAAAATGCTTGTAAACAGAAATATCATAAAAAAACGACATCCTAAAACAAACACAAACACTGAATCAAAGACTCATGAATTATTAAAGAGACATAAGTTCATAAAACGGCCACAGAGTCTGGTGAGCTCAGACACAGAGACCATTCAGCACACACACACACACACACACACACACACACACAGGACTTCACGCCTCCTTCAAAGAGCTGGAGAAAAGAACGAGTCAACACACACCTGAGTGAGAAACAAGGCAGGAGTGGAAGTTACTGGAAAGAGAGAAGGCAAGAAGTGAACGAATGAACGAATGAATGAATGAATAAACAAGGCTTTTCAAGTTCCAGGACTTTCAATGACCTCTGCCAAGCTCTTCCATGACCTCACATATAATGTAGTGTGTGTAGTCACACGCCACAAAGTGGGTGAAGGGATGAACTACATGGCCAAAAGTATGTGGACATGTTGGTGAGTGTTTTTCAGAAGTGTCTCGTTAATTATCTTTCAGAGATGAGGTCCAGGACAGAAAACCCTGTCTTTATGCAACTGACCCAAATCTGGTCTCAAACATTGGCTCCCAAACCTTTTTGTCTGACAGACCTCCAAAACCTTATCAGATGAACTCAGGTACCCCTCATCGACATCAGCTGCCATGTTCCAAATTCGTTGTTTTTTTAATTGATTTTGATACTTTGCATTCACTCTCAGTAACAGGTTTTCCTCAGTCCAAAACACTGGCAGCTATAGATGTACCTGCTGGGGTAAACACCCCTGGTTGGGAATCAGTCATTTTTTCTATTTTCTGATATTTTCCAGACAAAATGATCTGCAGAGACAATGATGTGCAGATTAATGGGAAATAACACCGAATATAATTCACATTGTTTTCATTCTCATCAAATCTCATCTGACATCTCCACTGTTCAGGCTTTTCCCATAGTTTATCATCCATCTTGTTGGTCACGTGTGAAATAAACAAATGACAACATGACATTAATGTCACGCTAACGAAGGCCAACATGACATTAATGTCACGCTAACTTATCAGGAATATGTCATGTCAGCGATTGAATCGAATCTAATCTACGGTGCAGAGCTCTAAAAATAGATCAATCTTAGAGCAGTTCCGTGTTTCGTGAAATTGACATTTTACCCAAAAACACAGTTTTAAACTCACATCAGGTTCTTAAAAATTCACTTAGCTCAACAGGTAATTTCAGGTACAAGTCAAAACAAGGTGACATCAGGATTTCTGATTGGCTCAGAAGGACAGGGACACAATTTGTTGTGTTTGTGTGCAGCCATGACGTTCTTCCTCCTTTCTTTTCTTTTCCTTATCTGTGCCCGTCTATTTTCTGGTCTCTGTGTGTCTGATAACTATCGGCAGGTAGCGTCTTTCCACTCAGGAGTCTCCGTCTGAAAGGAAACAGAGACAGGCTGTCTCCGTCTCTAACACACACCGTGAGGGCGTGTCTGCAGGTTGAATACACTGGCTGTTAAGAAACTTTCTCAACATGCCATAAAGCCTGTTAATGTGTGTGTGTGTGTGTGCTTTACAACACTGTGGACAGGTAGTCCAGTCACACAGAGAAGGTTTGTTTGGACGTATTTCAGCAGAATGTTCCTTTACTCTGAGCAGACCAACAGTGTGACGGCTGATTGGCTTTTACTGCTTTAACACACACACACACACACACACACACAGTCTTCATTCACCTCATTTATTAAGTAACACTCAAAAAATATTTCTTTATAACCTGAGTGTGTTTTCAGACACTGGGGCCTCTGTATGTTCACCACACAGTAAAATAACTCAGGGCTGTTTACAGACAGTTTGTTCATTATTTAAAGTGTATTAGTTAAAAGCTTTTTACTAGAGGCACAGCTCCTGCTTTTTTTATGTTTCTTTCTACCAAGTTTTTGATCGACTTAAATGATTAATACACAGAATCTATCACTTCAGCTTGATCTGTGAAGGCTGACTGGTCCAACAGCAGTGTTCTGTCCTCAGCTGTGGGACACTGGTGAACTCAGAGACACACACTGTGGTGGTGATGATGAGGATTGTGATGATGATGGTGGTAGTTTTACTTTAACAATGAGGAAATACCCAGCTCTGATTACCCTGCTGGGTAAAACATGATGTCATATGACTTCACTTGTGTTTGCATTGTATTCACCCTGTACAGGTCTTCAATACAAAATAAGGACCAGGAGCCATTTTACTGTACGAGTTCAGATCCTTGAAGTTTTTTCTGTGTGGAGAACAAGGAGGGCAGAGGGATGAAAGAAAAGACGAATACATTAACCATGTTGTCTGTGTTTTTTTTCCCTTTGAGTTCGATGAAGCTTCGTGTGTATGTGTTGTCTTTCCTCTGTCTTCTCAGGCTCAGACCGATGGATATCAGACAATTATTCCAACGCTCGGGTTCACAGAGAGACAAACTCTGAAGAGAGTTGTGTAGTTTGGAGGCGTAATGTGACAGTGAGGCCTCTCTCTGTTTTTGTCCTCTTTCGCTCTCTCTTTCTTTCTTTCAGTGTTTCGGGGGCGGGCCGGTGGGGGCCCCCCCGGGGCGAGCGAACGCGGGGGGTTTATTCCCCGATCTGTGCTGTCAGCTCCCAAAGAAAGAGACACCACAGGATGAACAGCTCCCTACAGATGTGTCTACGTCTTAGTGCAAACAGTGTGTGATGGCATCCCGACACCGGACCGGATCAAGTCCAGATTTCATCTGGTCACCAACACATCAACCAGAATCTACCATATATACAACTCTCCCTGTGTTCTCTCTCTCAGTTCCTGGGTTTCACAGTTTGTAATAAGATAAGTTACTTTATTGTCATTTTAATTCCATACAACAAAATCCAGGTGCACGTCCAAAATATGATGTGAGCTCAGCTGAACCTTGAAGAAGTTTAACGCTCTCTCTCTCAGTCAGACACAAACATCCTGCACAGGTAAATGGACGACCTGTCTGTCACCTGTCTGTCTTTCTGACTTCATCTGACGGCCTGATAATACATATGTCATCTGCACAAAACCAGTCAGATCCAGATTTTAATTTTGCAAACAATCTACGATGGAAGAAGCAGGTGATTAACGGAGATTCAAAGAACTCTGCAGCCGACTTCTGTCTTATGACTTATAACATCTGCATATTAATTCAACTTTACAGTGATGGAGTCGGAGAACACGCTACCACGCACAACACGTCTGCGACCTGTACCAGTACGGTACAGATTCCCTGTGTCACTGACACAGGTGATGAAATGAGGTGCACTCCAGTCAATTTATAAAACTATTAATCCAGTCAAATGCTTTGGAGACGTCTGGAGAACAAGCAAAGAACCTTCTGTAAACCTTCAAAACCAAAGACAGCAGTCAGCACACACACTGTGTATCAGTGAAGTTCAGAAAACCTTCCATGGTTAATAAAGTTTAAATTTTACTGACAGAAACAACATCATGGTAAAAAAAAAACAACAACCCGATGATCACAGGAACCAAACGAGGAATCAGATCAAAGATTAAATGGTCAGTTCAGTTGTTGACAGAGCTCAGGACCTCCAATATGGCTGCCAAAAGGGGCGTGGCTACAAACATCCTTCATATGTACATCAGCTCATTCATCAGACTGCAGCTAAATGCATTCC
Source organism: Toxotes lorentzi (assembly GCA_037833715.1). Classification (NCBI taxonomy): domain Eukaryota; kingdom Metazoa; phylum Chordata; class Actinopteri; family Toxotidae; genus Toxotes; species Toxotes lorentzi. Next base: position 954,266 of record JBBMJY010000015.1, on the reverse strand, counting down.
TATGCTCCTGCCGTCAGTCAGAGGTCGAATAGAGACTTACAGACCCATTCAGACTTCAGACAGCACTGCTTAGGCATGCAGCTAGTGTACACACACACACACACACACTCACAAAGGCCCTGACAGATGGTAGCATTCAGAGTGAAGGACAGGCAGACAGACAGATAGACAGACAGGCAGACAGACAGACAGACAGACAGACAGACAGACAGGCAGACAGACAGATAGACAAGCAGACAGACAGACAGACAGACAGGCAGACAGACAGACAGGCAGACAGATAGACAGGCAGACAGACAGATAGGCAGACAGGCAGACAGACAGACAGACAGACAGGCAGACAGACAGACAGATAGGCAGACAGACAGACAGACAGACAGGCAGACAGACAGACAGGCAGACAGACAGGCAGACAGACAGACAGGCAGGCAGACAGATAGGCAGACAGACAGACAGACAGGCAGACAGACAGGCAGACAGACAGGCAGACAGACAGATAGGCAGACAGACAGACAGACAGGCAGACAGGCAGACAGACAGACAGACAGACAGGCAGACAGACAGACAGACAGATAGGCAGACAGACAGACAGGCAGACAGACAGACAGACAGACAGATAGGCAGACAGACAGACAGACAGACAGACAGACAGACAGACAGACAGACAGACAGACAGGCAGACAGACAGACAGATAGACAGGCAGACAGACAGACAGACAGACAGATAGGCAGACAGGCAGACAGACAGACAGACAGACAGACAGACAGATAGACAGACAGACAGGCAGACAGATAGACAGGCAGGCAGACAGACAGATAGGCAGATAGACAGACAGACAGACAGACAGACAGACAGGCAGACAGATAGACAGATAGGCAGATAGACAGACAGACAGACAGGCAGACAGACAGACAGGCAGACAGACAGACAGATAGACAGACAGACAGACAGGCAGACAGACAGACAGGCAGACAGACAGACAGATAGACAGACAGACAGGCAGACAGACTGTGAACTGACTCTCCCTGAAATCTGTCCATGATCAGTTACTGTTTAACTACTACAGGACGTCCAGAGCTGAGGGCATGTGAGGAAAACAGCAGTTCTTCCGTGGATTCTCTGGATCGGGGATAAATCGATGAGAGCGTCTCTCCAGCTTCTCAAAGAACAGCCAACACATTTCCATGTAACTTCCCATTCGTTATAAAGTGTAAATGTCTGTAACAGTCGACAGGTAATGAAGACCAGCATCCACCCACTGTGGACTTCATTTACATCCTGCAGTGGCTGTTTCATTGGTTCAGAGATGGATTTACCAGAGACCCTAGACCACCTGAACAGAACCACCTGGGAACTCAAACTGGTCACCTGCTCATTTTTGGATTTTACAGGTTGGCGAGGATCACCTGAAGGCATCATGAAAAGGTGACCAGCCTGCAGTGGAGCTGTCAGATACTGGTAACCAGCAGAGACACTGATGGGACCCAGCGACTGACCCACAACTCTCCAAAACACACACACGGAAACACACACAGAAACTCCTTGATGTTTTGTTGGATTCAATTCCTGATTGGAGCTTTAATAAAGACACAAAGAACCTTTGATCGACTGTCGCTGTGTGTGTGTGTGTGTCCATCTGCCTGTCTTAGACAAACTGTAAGGAAAGTTCTTTCATTGAGAAACACACACACACACACACACACTCACAGAACTATTCTGAATAGAAAAAGGTTTTCTTTAATGAGAGTGAAACTTGAATCCTGGACATTGTCCTGCTTTTAGACCACAGCCAAGACGGGCAGGTTTTCCTTCTACACACACACACACACACACACACACACACACACACACACACACACACACACACACACACACACACACAGTGTACAGTGATGTAATGGTTTTCATCCAGAGCTGAAACATGTCTTGTATCGAGGCTGGTCACCTGCTGTGAGGTGAAATGGATTTGAATTCATTTCAGTGTCTCTCTTTATCAGGAGTTTAAACTCAAGTAGAAACACTGAAACTTCGCTGACACTGTTGTTAAAGGACCATAACAAAGTTTTTGCATGTTGTTCAATGTGAATAACACACTGTTTTGGACCATTTTTCTCAGCTTATATTTCTATTTAAATATTTAATCATAAAAATAGAACATTTTCTCAGCATTTCAGTTTGATTTGATTAATGATTTTTTTTTTATAAGCAGCTCTTATAAACATCTGCCATTCATCATAACACACAGACTCCTGACAGGAGACAAACTCTGAACTAATATTGGCTGATAATATTTCATAATCTCTGTATTTATCCGGAAGCCCATCGCACCAGCTGGTACTCTTTCAAACCCCTGCAGCCCTAAACCTCCTCAACAAAAGGTCCTCAAGAACCACTTTAAGCGCCTGGAACCCAGTATCTCCAGTACTTCTGGGAGCTCTTTATAAACCAGTCGCTTTCTGAACCATCTGAAAAGCTCCTGGAGTCTCTCCACATCTCGGTTCCTGCCTTTCAGAACCCCTCTGACTTCCTCAAGAAAAGTTCCTCAAGAGCCCCCAGAACCTGCCTCAGAAGAACTGGAACTTACTGAGAAAACCACTGGAACCTCTCTAAGGACCTCTGATATGTTCTAAAGAAATCCTAAAACCTCATCATCATCATCATCATCTTCAAGTAACAGTGGAAACATCTGGAAGGTCATCAAGGGAGCATGGGGCCACTTTTGTTTTTTTTAAAGGACACTTGCAACCTTCCCAAAACCCTCTAGAACTTAGGAACCTGTGCTTCAGGAACCTGCTTGAGAACCTGTAGGACCTTTGAACTTCCTCAGCGACTCCTGGACTCCTGAAGAGTTCTTTCTCTGCTCCCTCTCAGTCTTTATCTCTCTGTTGGCAGTGAGAGTAAACCGATCTCCTCAGTCCGCCTTAACCACCATATGAACAACTGGAGTGACACGCGCGTGCGGAGCGGGGACAGGTGCTGCGTTTCTCACGACTGCACACGCGTGCACGCGCACGCACATAATTTGAGTTGCGCTCACCTGAAGAGCGAGAGGTTGCAAAACAACACAGTAAACGAGAGACATGAACCCTCGGCGCTGACTTACAGGTAGGATGTGAAGACGCTCAGGTTGCTCGGTATCTCCCGGAGCCCCAGGTCCGAGCAGTCCACCCGGTGCAGCAGCCCGTCCACCTCGCACCGGCAGCGTCCAGGGCAGCCAGCTCTCCCCGCTTCTCTGTCCCCGTCTCCGTTGCTCCCCACTCTGGCCACCGCGGTGCTGTTCTCCCCGGCTGCTGTCCCCTTCACCGCGGGCACGGTGGAGCTCTTCACTCCGGCTTCGGAGCCCAGCATCTCTGCCTCGGCCACGGAGCTCCTTAACCCCGCCGAGAGGACTGCAAACGCGGCCAACAAGGCCACTATCCCCGGCATGTCCTCCGCGGTTTCTACTCGGAGGAAAGTTTCACTCAGAAATAATAATAAGACACAAACAAAGTTGCAGCCTTGGATCTGGATCACGTTGTGTTTGTGGTTGTTTGTTGTCTTCACTCACTGGATTCGGATTGGAAACGGGTTTTAGATCAAATCCACCTAATCTGGATTAAAAGTGGCGCGGATAGAAAATAACCCAGTGAAATAAAAAGTTCAGGTCGTTGGAATTGAAGCCTGCAGCTTGGTCGCTTTCCAGGCTGCACGCGTGGAGCTGCAGAGCCGGAGTGTGTGTGTGGAGAGAGAGCAAGTGTGTGTGAAAGTGTGTGTGTGTGTGTGATTCCCTCTACTAGTACTACGACAGTGTGTAAACCCCGTTTACTTTTATAGAGCCCGCTCTGTCCCGGTGTGTCTGAGATCATTGTATTACAGCAGATGAAGAGCGGGGAGAGCAGAACACACACACACACACACACACACACACACACACACACACACACACACACACACACACACACACACACAC
>JBBMJY010000015.1:923504-946803 GCA_037833715.1 Toxotes lorentzi | reverse complement strand
CCCCCCCCCCCTCCCCCCCCCCCCCCCCCCCCCCCCCCCCCCCCCCCCCCCCCCCCCCCCCCCCCCCCCCCCCCCCATTCTAGCTGTCACTTGTTTGTGGACGGGTGTTGCGCACCCCGAGCCGTCCCGGGAGCCGCCCGTCTATCCGGGATTATCCGGGCTGACAGCGGTGAAAGCCAAGCGTCCACTGTATACCTGCAGCGGTGGACAAAGTACGCAGGTCATTCACTTAAACAGAAGAACTGTTACTTCATTGTAAAATTACTACATTACAAGTAAAAGTATAATCAGAAAAATGCTCCTGAAGTCTCCAGTAAGGCTCCACAACTAACATGTATTTTCATTATAGATTAATCTGCAGATTATTTGTCTATTAATCGATTAATTGTTTTATTCCTAAAATGTAAAAAAAAACAGAGTAAAATGCGCGTCATAAAATCTTAGAGCCCAAGGTGATCAAATGTCTTCAAATGTAAAATATACATACAACAACAGTTCAAAACCCAAAGATGTTTAGTTCATTAATCATGCTGAGAAAAATTAGAGAAGCTTTAATGATCAGATATCGGATAAATTTCAGACATCACATGATCAGATATATTTGTCACAAAAAAACTACTGAAACTATAAATTGATTTGCATACTAGTTGCAGACAACTTTGCAGCAGTAGGATCAAAAGCCAAAGTGCTCTGTAACTGTTATACAACTATATATTATATCATTAGTATTATATCATTCGTTTATTATTACCGCTGCCTTAATGTGAATAAACAGTTCCTGTACTGTACGTTTGAATTACACACAACTGTCAGAGACTGTTAATCATCAATGCTTGTCTCATCAATAGTGTATTGTAATCCTCAGCGGGGAGTGTTTTAATACTCTTTACATTGATTTCAGAGTTTCAGTTAATTGTGGTTCATACACTAAAACCACAGTGTTGTGCTGAATTGGAATAATTAAGTGAAAGTTAAGTTTCACTTTCATTTCTCTCTTTCTTCTACACCTTTTCTGTCTCTTCCTCTGTCTCAGCTTTATTCACCGGACATATTTATAAAGTAAAAGTAAAATAAAATACACAGTTAATCCGAACAATAGCTTAGTTACCAGATTAATCAACACGTGTTAAGCAAAATGCCAAATATTTTCTGATTCCAGCTTCTGGTTTGTGTTTGATGCTTTTCTTCGTCGCACGCTGCAGTAAACTGAATGTCCTCTGGTTTGGTCTGGTTTTGAAGACAGGCAACTCTTTTCTTACACTTTCTAGACCCAGTGATTAATTGTTTAATCAAGAGCATAATTGTCGTGTCACAGCTGATACGACAGGTTTAGAGAATGTGGGTCCATCAGTTTCCTTATAAAACACGATGAGGAGGTTTGACCAGTTTCTTCTCCAGTGTTTTGTGTCTGACTGTGGATGAAGAACTTTAGAGACCAGTCCAGAGTCTGGATGGTTTTCATATTTGTCCAGATCATTGTGGTCACAGCTTTAGAGCTGATAAAATGTCTTTACTGTCTGTGTGTGTTTGCATATCCAGCCGCGCTCAGGTTACAGAAACCTGTCTCTGACTGAAGATCTCAGCAGAGGAGGAGAAAGAAAACGGGGAAAAGCAGGAAGAATGATGCAGCATTTCCATCAGAGCAGCCAGTGATGGAGCAGCAATAATGACTTACAGCCGCTGTCTGTGGATCAGTCCAGCACAGTTAGTTTCTGTGTGCAGATGAGTGATGGAAAGCCTCTGAGCTGCAGTCAGTTGTGTTTGTGTACGCCGGCGTTTCATTTGAACCCCTAGGAGTATGTGGGTTTCGTCACGGACTCGCAGCTTCTTGTGTTGAAGCTGCAGCCTGAAGCCAAACATCAGCCGGATGTTCCTGTTTATGTTCTTTTTTGTTGCAGGATAAAGTTTCTCCAGACGCAAAAGGCTCAAACAGAGGTGTCGGTGTTTATCTCATTCGCCATTTAGTTTGTTTACATGCACGTAAGTAATCAGATTACTCAGAGAAACCAGGTGGGTGGTTGGAGAATGTGTTGACGTGAACTGTGGTAACCTGCGTTTACATGCAGGGGGTCAGGACTCAGATTTCTCTGGTTTCTCGTTGGGCTTGCTGGCAGAGGCCGACTGTAACTCGGCCGCTGAAGTGAATGTAAACACACTGAACGTCGGTTTCTTCAGTGTCTCTGCTGCTGTCGGTCCATTCAGACTATTGTTGGGTCACGTATTGAGCTGGACAGAGCACTGTGATATGAGGCGTACTGAGAAAAATGTTGTAATACTGCTGCGTTTTTCTGAAATCTGCAGTGATATAAGGATTTGGTTTTATTCTCTGATCGTTAAATGACTCACTCAGTCACTAATAAGGAATGTGTGGTGATAACTGGAACAGAAAATAGTTCAGACCTCACAGTAGAGTCACTGCAGCTGAGAAATCCAGATGAATGAATGAAAAAAGAGTTTCATTCATATCCTCTGTTCTTGTAGAACCCAGGAAACAGAAGGGGGGGTGAATAATGTGTCGGACCCCTTCAGGTCCTCCAGACTCCTTCATCATGAACAGTCACATGGTCCTGAACGCTCCTCAGCCCTGTAGCTGCAGGGCTCGGACACAGTTTACATCCAATCACGTGACCTACAGAGTTTTATGTGACCACAGCTGGATGGAGTGACACTGTAGGCAGAAGATAAACGATGGCTTTATGTGAGAGTTAGAGATATATCTTCACTCACACATGGGCGAGGTCAGACGACCTGTACGTGAGCAGTAAATGAAATGTAGCCGTCTGATCTTCTTGTTCACAAGATCAGAAAATGTTGGAAGAACTTCTGATGCTGATGATTCCCACAAAGACACAGTCCACAGCACGAGCTCTGCATTATTAAATCGGCAGGGTTTGTCATGAGACTGTTACCACAGATTTTTCCTCTCATCCTGTCGGTCCAGACGGTTTGAGCGGGATCCTCCGGGCTTTGGATGACCCACAGCTTCCTGTTGATTCTGATGGTCTAAGACGTTTGGAACGTGGTTTTCACCTGCAGCAGGTTAATTTCAGACACTTCCTGAGAATGGGGAGCAGATGACTGTGGAGGTGCAGCTCAGCAGAATGATGCAAAACGTTGCATCAGCAGGTGGAGTCGAAAATGACCACCTGAGAAAAACAGTGTCAGGAGAGGTGTTGAGCTGCTGCTGGCTTTGTGCGGACGGTGTCGATGTGCATTAAGGCAGGTTTCTGAGAGATGCTGTTGAATTTCGTGGTGGTGTAATGACAGAAACTGCTTCTCTCTCTCTGACCCTACAAACACTGCTTTTCTCCAGCAGCACTTTGGACGGCGCCAAACAAACCAACAAGGGACATTTGAAGACGTCAGCGTGGGCTTTGGGAAATTGAAATGGGATGTTTTTTGCAGTTTTCTGACATTTTAAGTGACTAATTGATTAATTGAGAAAAGTTTTATCGGTCGATAAGAAAAATAATCATTAGTTTTCAGCTCTCAGTGTGAAATGCTGCTGTTTTGATGAAATCGGGACGTGGGAAATCAGTTGTGATGGACGTGCGCTCTGAGCTCAGAGCGCACGTCCATCACAAGGTACCGGAACCAGCAACACGCCCGGTCAGCTGACCGGCCTCACACACATTCACACACTGTGAGGTCCCTGCTCACTTCCTCACAGTAACTCTGCCTCTGTCTTCCTCTGTTTCCCTCTGAATCTTTGAGCCTTCACATCATCTCCATTGTTGCCGCTGGTTCTTAATCTTGGTGTTGACACTGAACAACCCAGTGAATCAAAATCAAAATAAAACCTTTTCCCCTGATGGACTTTGACCTTTGGCTTCTTATCAGAGCAGCGTTCAACAAAGCGTTGGCTGGAAACTCTCACGGTTCACACGTTCAAATTAAACTCGCGTCTGTTCAGTGGCACAATATGAGAAGTTGCAAACAGATTTGCGTAACAGATTTGCAAACTGTCCTCTGTCAGGGACTGGAAATAAAAATCTAGTCCTGTCTCCACCTCTTCCTGCTTGTGTTTGTGGCCAATGGACTCGTGTTGACCTTCTTTTTACTATCATTTGTGAATATGTCTTAGTTGTTGTAACAAACATTCTTAGCTGATTAAAACTTCCCAGGATGACGTGTTCAAATGACGTTTCATTCAACAAACAGAGCGAAAAAGAAATCAGTTTATAATCAGATATGACAAAGAAAAGCAGCAAATATGTTAATCCTCAGCTCCTGGATTAAAAACGACCCAGGTTGAGGTCAAAGGTCACGTCGCCAGTTCATGTGACCACGTCGTCTCAGAGGAAACACGAGGAGACACGGTCCAGCAGAGAGACGGCGGCTGATGGGGATTCAGTCATCACATGTTTAACATTCAGATCTTATCAAATCTACCTTCTGTCCAGATGTGTGTGGTGAAGCACTCGGTGTCTCACGTTGTCCTCCATCCTCCTCCTCTTCCTCTGCAGGCGTCCTTCCTCACAAAGAAGCTGAACATCACAGGAAAGAGAGTAAACCTGGCCATATGGGTGAGACTTACAGCCTCTGTTTGTGCCATTCACGTTAAAGTGGACAAAAATGAAGTTGTGTTGTTGTGTGTGTGTGTGTGTGTGTGTGTGTGTGTGTGTGTGTGTGTGTGTGTGTGCGCGCGCGCGCGTGTGCGCAGGACACAGCAGGTCAGGAGCGTTTTCACGCGTTAGGTCCCATCTACTACAGAGACTCCAATGGAGCCATACTAGTGTACGACATTACAGACGAAGACTCCTTCCAGAAGGTAACGTGCTCGGCTCCGGTGGACGTTTGGTTTTTATATTCTAATAATGAAGAGGTCAGACGATGGCCTCCCTTCGCTCTGGTACTCCTCATGCTCTCCTTCTTTTTCTCAGTATCTCTTCTCTTATACAGAAATGTTATCTTTTTTTAATGTGTACCTGTTTTTATAGAAGTCTCTTTAAGCTCGGTTTGTTTCTGTTGTTGCAGGTGAAGAACTGGGTGAAAGAGTTGAGGAAAATGTTGGGGAATGAGATTTGTTTATGTATAGTAGGTAAGTTATCACGAACCTTTGAGGCTTTAGCTTTTTAACGACAGCAGCAAATTAAAGGTGCATCAATAACAAAAGCAGAAAAAGAAGCTAACAGTTAAATGATTATCAAAATCGTTTCGAGGGGGTCAGTTGGGGGACAGTTGGGGGACAGTGGGGGGACAGTGGGGGGACAGTGTGGGACATTTTAAGATCCAAAGGCAGAAATCCTCTGGTGTATATGTGAGATAACAGAAGGAGGAGTGACAGTTAAGGTTGTGGTCCACCTGTGCTCCTCACCTGTCTCAGAGTTTGTTTTCCTGTTTGTGTTTGCGTCTGCTCTGTTTGTCCTGTTGTCATGGCTGCTGCATATCAAGTTATTTCTTTGTGTGTGGCTTCATGGGGGGAATTTCAGAATCCTTTTAACTGGATTATGCTGATGTTGTGTTCATCATGTGTTCAGTTGATTCAGTGGCAGAGCGACAGTTAGAGAGTCTGCTGGGTTTCCATGGAGCAGTGAGTCCCAGGAGGCTCAGGTTTACTCTGAGCCGAGCTGCTGGTTGTTGATGGACCTGTTAAAGCTGCTTCACAGTCAGATCACCACTGTACGTGGATGTTGTCTCTCTTTAAAGAAGCTGAAGAGATTTCGAATAAACCTCCGAAGTTAGGTTTTTAAATCCGAAGGTGACAAACAAACAAAGATTTGTTTGTCGAGATACTTTGGTATAAGACAGGTTTCACCCCGACATGACTTTTAAATTCATTAAAGGTGAGTGTAAAAGGATTGGTGTGTAACTTGTGTTTCCTTTTCTCTGCAGGTAATAAGATCGATTTGGACAAAGACAGACACGTTTCAGTGGAAGAGGCCGAGAGGTAAAAACCTTTAACCTCACGTGTGATGGCAGAGAGTCGGTGGACGGCTGTTATAACCTCTGTGCTTCTCCTTAGTTACGCAGAGTCGGTGGGAGCCAAACACTACCACACATCAGCCAAGTTAAATAAAGGCATCGAGGAGCTCTTCCTGGACCTCTGTAAAAGTAAGAGCTCACCTGCACACACAGCTCGAAACACACTCTCAAGCATAAACCGAGCTGTGGACACACACACATCTGATCCAAGAGCTGCCACAGGTTTATACAACATCAGCACTTATTAAAACCAAAGTTACACAAACACACAACACAACGAGATGAGCTGGACGACACAGCGACAGAATTCAACAAAGAAACTTTAAGCATTTGGCAGCAGCTTAATAATATGAAGCTCAGTCCAGCAGCTGTTAGCGTAGCTTAGCATAAAGACTGGAAAGAGGGAAACGGGTCACGTGTCCAAAGGCAACAACATCCAACCAATGAACATGTCACATGAACGTGTCTCCTTTGTTTCATACGTTAAAAAACCAAAAGTAAAACCGACGGTTTTTGTTTCTACATGATGGAGGAAGGAAGCTGCAGTAAAACCACAGCCTCCGACTTTAACGTCCTATCCACCGTGTGTGTCTCTGTGTGTGTGTGTGTGTGTTTCAGGGATGATGGAAACGGCTCAGGCTGAGGAGAGGTTGAAGGGCAATGGAGCCAGCCAATCAGCTTCGAGTAGGCGGGGCGTACAGATCGTCGATGACGAACCACAGGCCACACCTGCCGGAGGGTGCTGCTCTTCTGGCTAACACACACACACACACACGCACACACACTCTTTCTCTCTGCCTTTCATGCTTGCAGACATAATATTCACACACACATTTATCAGTGTCTCTGTCGTCCGGTTGGTCCTAAAAGAATCTGCTGTGCTCATGCGGCACCACCTCTGCTGCTGAGGAGCATGGGAAGTCATATTTAAATTACTTTGCTCAGTGTATCCTTTCAAAATAAAAGTAACTGGAGTCCTTATGATGAAATCGGTGTGCTTTTAGTGACAAATTCTCTAAAAATCACATTTAGCACTTTACTCTCGTTTCTCATGTAAAAATACTCAATGCTCACGACTCGGCAGTAATTTGAAACAAAGCAGTGACTAATACAGGAAACGTCCAAGAAACACTGAAGGCCACTTCACGTCCTTTCTCCAGTTTCTGTTTCATACTAAAAATATTTAATGAAAAAGTTGAAAATGATTTTGAGGACACACAAGCTCGGCTCAGGCTTCAGCAGATGTTTGATTTGTGTTTGTTTTTTTTGGGGGTTTTTTTTGAGGGGGGGTTAAACATGAATCCACACATATAAACACATACTATACAAACTTCCATTCATCTTCAGTTTGTGGTGTAACAGCGTCACCTGCTGGACAAACGGCAGGCTCCAGGGAGATGACAAGACTTTAATCCAAGCTGCAGAGGTCTTTACAGGTCCTAATGACTGAGACCTGACCCGGGTTCTACTGATACTGAGTATGATCAGGTCTGGTAGGGTTCTTTATTAATTACATATTCATACATTAAGTGTTTGGGCTGCAGCCTCGCTCTCACACAGGAAAATGAGCAGTTAAGATGAAGCAGATCTCAGTGTCCTCCTCCACCTGCAGCCTGATGTCTGGACTTTATCTGAATCAGAACACGAGACGTTTCAGGGCTGAAGCGAGGATTTTAGAAATACAGACATGGTCCCAGAATCTGCTCCTGTGGAAGCCAAACAACTGGACTGGTCAGTTGTAACATCCTGTCCACACAGAAACTCCAGTCTGGCACATCGGGTACCAGCCACGACGTGACCGATCATTAAATCCAGTTTCTTGATCGCCTGTGTCTAACACAGTCACATTTAGGGGCCCCAGGGGCCCTTGGCTTCATCTAACCATACAAAACAGTGCTCCCAGTGGACCTGTGAGGACCTCTACCAGGCAGCTCAGTGAGAGCTTACAGACCTAAACTCCAGGCAGAGCTGCACAAAAACTGTCAAATAAAAATCAAACTGGTTCCATGAGGCTGCAGTGAAATTATTCTACGAGTTCACGTGAAAACAACCAGAAGGAAAAATTACGATATGGCTTCTGCTCAACCACGTTTTTCGTTTGTCAATTAAACTGCAGATTATTCAAATAAAATCATTTACAAATTAAAAAAAAAAAGAATAAATCAGTTTCCTATTTTTATACTGATTAATCTGTTTGACATTTTAAACCTTGATTAAAATCAGGGCAGCAGCAGCTGTTTCAACATTTATTTATTAATGAATCCTTCGGTCTCTGAAAGAACCTGAAGCGACGTCTCTGAATTATTTAAACCCAAAGATATTCAATTTAAAATGATAGAAAACAAAGAAAAACAGAAAATGCTCATATCTGAGTATTTGACTTTGTTTCTAGAAAAATGACAATTAATTAAAATTTGTCAATCATTTTTTTTTTGGTAATTGATTAACTGATTAATTTCTACAGCTCAGAGCAAAAATAATGGTTTTATTCAGATTGTGCAGCTTCTTGCTCCTCGACATGTTGAGTTAACGGCCTGTAAAACACATTTCATTACTGCACCACACCACTTCCACAGGCGGAGAAATAAAACCATGCATGTTTGATTTCTGTAAAAGGCTTTGTTTGTTTGACTTTAAAAAAAACGTGGTGAATAAATAAAAAACTGAGCAGCGATAATTTAATAATTTATGCTGATGTGACGGTGATGGAAAACTGTACATGAACAACCCTTTTCTCTCTGTGCTCTCTCTCTACTGTGTCCTTTTACTGTTGTTTTTCCACCAGGCCTGTAGCTCCATTAATCTCTCTGCTTACTGAAAAAAACTCTGTGACACTGTACAAAAAAACCAAGCAGGAAACATACTGGAGGTTTTATCTGCCTTTGGGAAAAATTGATGCACATAGAAGAAGAAAAGTAAACGATGTACTGTCCTGTTCATTATGGAGTAATGGAAAAAAAAAACTGGTTGAAAAGGAAAAAAATATCAGCACACTTTTTGGAAATGTAATTTTTTAAACTGCTAGTGTCAAAAGTGTTTTGTAAAGGTAATAGAACAATTATAACGATTTACACAACGCATGGAGGTGTCGCACACATTGTCGTTATTTCATTTGCATCACAACATTTTTATCTACTTACGTTTTTTTTATGAGGGGAAACAGTTAGGCCGAGGCAGAGCTCAAATTAAAGTGCATCAGTTTAAACCATACGTTTCGCGTTAGTCTGTATTTTTCTTCTTGTAAACAAATCTCATAAAAAAGACAGAAAAATAAGACAGAATGATCAAAGCCTGATCACTCTCTTTCCTCTGAGCCACAGAACTTCATCAGTGTACAGTCTGTCAAACACACACACACACACACACACACACTCTGTGGTTAATTTGATTCAGTCTCAGAAATGACGTAGATTAATCCGCCCCTGAAAGTAGTCCCCCAAGATTTAGGTCCTCAGTAGGGACCAATGGGATTGGAGCCACACACAGGAGGGAAGTCAGGTGCTGGTTCAGTGTGTTTTATTTACAATAAGAAAAATACAGAGTAACATCAGAATAATCCTTGAGGTAAACACATGAATCATTAATGACAGCATGAGGGTGTCAGGTTCATCTTTAACTTACATCAGCAGGTGGGAAGCTAGAAGCTGAGACTGAGATCCTGAGTCCAAAACCCTGGGAAGTGTTTCACTCACTCCACAATAAAAAAACAACAAATTATTAAAATTATTATTTTATTATTATTATTAATTGTTTATCAAAACAAACTTAAAACATCATCTTCTTAAAAGCACGTATACTTCCATGTTTTATTTTTGAAACTTAAACGCACTGTATGTAGTTTTCTGCCGCTGAGGGTCGCTCAGTCAAAGCGGAGGCGAAAGACGGAGTTTGATGACGTAGTCAAGTAGCGTGGGATTATGGGACTTGTTGTCTTCACCTCCATTGCAATCATAGCACCTAGAGCGAGTCCCCCGGTTAAGATTCCTTCAGTGTTAATCGCTAAGGAGGTTTGTACCGGGAGCCGTATCATCCATAGAGGTCTCCTCCTCTCCGGGACAAACGGACCCCGTGTTCAGATCCGGTAAAAGAACCGAATGAAGCAATTTCACGTTAAAAATCCGCGTTTCATCGACGCTGTTCCGCGGGTGGAACAGCGGCTAACGTTAGCTCAGCCTGGTTCTCTAAACTAAAACCCTTCATCCGGTTAAACATGTAATAAATATCACGAACCTGTTGCTTAAAACCAGATAAAAAGTCCATTTTACCGCTTCTGGCAGATAAATAAATAATGTTTGTGCAGATATGTTGAGGTTGATGTAGTTTGCCCAGCAGAGGGCGCTGTCAGGTCTGTTTTTACAAGCCGGTCTAAATCAGTCTATTTAGTGATGAAGATGAAGATTTGAACCCGTTTACCAGAGCTTTGGTGTCTTTGTGTGAAGAGTGAAACCCCAAAGACAGCTCCTGCTAATCACCCATTTGTTCATTACATATTAATTATTCATCGTATAAAAACACATTTTCCTGTGTGTTTACCATCAGTCTGTCTACACTACTACACACAGACACACACAAGCAGAGTTTCCTGTCTGGTTTTTATTTCGTATTAAATCAGAATCAGAAAAAACAAGAATCAAATGCGACACAAAGAAAAGATGAAAAAAAAAGAAGAATATTTCCCTTTTTCACAGACACAAAATATCTTATTGAACCAGTAAAGCGACTTTGAGTTTGTTTTTTTAATTGCTTCATTAAGGAACAATAATTCTAATCTGAACCTCAACAGCTCAACATGTTTTTAATGTCACCTCCAAATCTTAATCAGCACTTCAGTGAGCGTTTCCGTCACGTTTCACACTGATGGTTAACGGAGAAGTGTGGATTATACACAGGTGTTATACACAGGTGCAGGCAGTAATAAAGAAAAGACCCACGGTAACATTCAACATAATGCATAGAATATAAAAACAATCTTTAAAAAAATAATGTAACAGACCAGAGCGACGAACACTGCTGCAGCTACAGTAATTTATTTCAGTGCTTCTGCGGGACAAACTATTTCTGGCACTTACGGTTTGGCTTTTATCAGCCATTTGCTTTTTTTTTTTTTTTTTGCATTAGCAGAACAAAATGAGAATGAGGGAAGAACTGTGGTTTTAAAAAGTGCTTTTTTTTTTTGCAGCGTGCAACAAGGAACAACAATCTGAAGCTCTGGTGGGTTTTGTATGGAATGAAAAAAGAAAAGGCCACAGAGGATGAGTGAAGAGTTTCTCCAGCTCACGTAATCCACAAGATCCTTCTGTGGTCTTTACTTGTTTTGTGATCTTTACTTTAAAGTGTGCTTTTCACTAAAAAAAGATCTTTTTGTTCCATGTTTTTCTGATCAAATCTTGTTCACGTGCCAGAAAGTTAGAGACTGAAAGCTTTAATTTCTTATTTTCTCAGTACCCAATCAAATTTCTCTTGACCTGAATAAATTCTGCAAAGTTGACGCTGAGAAAAACGACGATGATTAGAAAAACAGGAAAAAAAATTTACAAACACAACCCCAGGTTTTGACAGAAAAAAAAGTTTTTAAAAAGAAGAATAATCTTTTTTTCTTTTTCTTTTTTATTAAAGCTGGGGGCGTTGCTCTCATCTATGGCGTTTCCACTGATTTCAGTGGAGCCAACAGTCGTAGGTCCTGACAGACATGAGGCACTTTGGACTCTCACTCCTTTAACTGAAGATTCAAAACAAACAAAAACAGCATTAAGAGCTGGACCTCCTGACCCTGTTCAACAATCTAACAGCAGCAGAGGAAGGTGGAGGTGGTCCTTCAGTAGCCTGGAGGGTTGTGCAGCTCCTGGTATTTTGGCGGCGGTGTGGTGAAGATGGTGGGGACCGACAGCAGCACGGTGGGTCTGTCGGGGTAACGCATCTGGTGGATCATGATGGACGAGAGAATCATGCCCAGCAGCTGGAAGGAAACACAGCGAGTTTAACAGCGGCTGAGCGTTTAAAGGGACAGTCCACCATTTTCACAGGGAGCGCGTCGTGGTTGGTCCTGCTCAGCCTGAGGAAAATAACTGCAGTGAAAATTTTAGGGCTGCAAACGAAAGATAATGAAAATGATGTTTTGCCCTGAAGTCATATTAACTCCAGTTTGTTTTGAGAGCAGCCGTGATGGGAATCAGAGCTGGGACCAGTGTGATGACAGGTGAGATTAAACCTGTCAGGAGAGCAGAAATACTCACCGCCAGGGCAGCCATGGTGAAGATGGTACCGATCATGATGTCAGCGATCAGCAGGGCATAGTGCATGATGATGGGGAGGCAGGTCTGGAGACGGGAGCAGAAAGAAAACGTCACCTTCCTAGTTTTTATAACCATCGGATGAATAGTTTGATTTGTTCTTGTCTTTAACAGAGTCCAGTTTTTAGAAACTTGACGCTGGTTTACTGACCTTGGTGTAGACGGACTGCTGCTGCAGGAAGTCCTGGAGGAGACGTAAAGATGAGGACGTTAGTGAGCTGCGTTTCAAACAGACTACAGGGAAGATGAAGTGCGTTTGTGTGGTGATACTCACTCTGTAGCCGATTGTATGACACTTGCCCTCCTCCTCCTCCTCCTCTGTGTGGCACAGACAGGAGTCAGGGATGTTGTCCTCCCAGTCAGTGTAGCTGAACAGACCACAGCAGTGCAGCTAAACACAGGAGGAGAAGAAGAAAAACAGGAGGGTTATTGATCAGACTTAATAACCTGTCAGTAAGAGGAAGGGGTCACAAGAAAATGTTGGTGAGTTGATGAATATTTCTGTTTTTATTTATAAACAGATAAACGTGCCTGTAAGAACTTCCACAGCCAAGCTGACGCCAGATCATCATGTTTGAGCGTTGTATGTTCTATCAGTTCGTGTTTAGTACAAACTGTCCTGTGATAAGCTGCTCAGAGAGGAAGGTGGAAGAGTGGGTGGAAAGTTTCCATCTGCAAACTCTTTCTCATCTGTGGTTTGACCCCTTTTTTTTTTCTTAACCGTTTGCTGCACTTTACTTTCTGACAGTTCCAAGTAAATAAGACTTGGAACTGAAAACGACATTTATTCTTATAACTCTTGAAAATCTCACAGGCGAGATAAAAGAAGATTTTAGATTTTAGAATAAGAAGTTAAAAGAAAAAAAAAAAAAACGAACAAACTGAGGGACTAAATATTTACAAGCCTTTCTTAAACTCATGGTTTGTTTGTGTTTGTGTGACAACAAATGTGGAAGTGAGTAAGGAGTGTCCCACCACCTTCCTCTTTAAAAACAAGAAGTGATAAATAATCCCAGCTGCAGCAACACTTTCAGTCCATCAATCCACTTTCTCCCGACAGCAACCGACTCCTCCGACCGGTTTTCACTCCTGCCTAACAGTGCACCTCTCACACAGCCGACCAATCAGACAGCCCCGCCCACACCTGGTTGGCCTCTGAGGAATTCTGAGGTCTGCCGTCAAACAACGGTCTCCTGACCGCAGAGAGCTGGTTTATCTCCGTTTTCTTCAGTAATGAAAGTAAATGAAGTTGAACCAGGAGCTAAAAAGTTTAACATTTGTCCTAATGGTCGCAGCGAGAAACAGAAAACCATCATCAATGTGAGTGAATGGGTTTTAATCTGAAAACCACACATAACACATTAATGTTTTTTTGTATTAATGTTTTCTGAGCATGTCTGTAACGTGTTTCCAAAGCTAACACATGAGGCACAGGACGCCCAAAGCCCTGACATTATATTTATTTATTATAATACTTGTTGAACTGATAAATCAATAATCAAATTAGTTGCCAAATAATTTTTTGTCATAATCATCTTTGTGTTTCACATGACCTTGATTGTCCATGTTGCTGCGTGTGTGTGTGTGTGTGAGAGTCAGTGTATCTCACCTGTGACTGCATGGCGTCCATCGTGTCCTTCACGTCGTCTGAAGCTTTGTCCAGAGGCACAAATTCATGCAACTGTTTCTCAAGAATGTCTCCCACCTGCAAACGCAAACACAGATTCACTCTGAAGGAAAATGTTAAGAGTTTTTAAAAAAAAAACAAAAATTTTTCTGTTGTTTGTATAAATGTGTTTTAAAACTTTGCACCGCTCTATAATGATATTTTCAGAGCGTTTCCGTCCTCGTATGCAGCAGAATCCACAACAGAGCGCCAGGTTTGTTACCTGTGGTCGGATGATGGCGGCCGGGACTCCAGCTCGCAGCATCAGCAGGCTGCCAATCACCATACAGACCAGGAACTGCAAAGATATACAGAAACTCCTGACGTCCTCTGATGAACATTGAGCAAAACCAGTTACACAACATCACCCAACATGTCCAAACTGCGTCACACTGCTACAGGAAGTATGATATATCAGAAATGAACTCTGGCTTATCGTGTTGGGACTGATAAGGTTTGCTTCTGAATGTCTGAGGAAGAAACATCAGCTAATAATAATAATAATAGTAATAACAAGAAGAAGAGTTTTTCCATCAGGTCCGCTGCTTGTAAACGGTCCTGTTGATATTCCTTGTAACTAGTAACTCAGACGAACACGCTCATGGCTGGATCAGAAAACAAAGAGTTAACTGGGTTTTCTAACGAGCTTTGTTCATGATACAGAACAGTGGAAAAGGAGGGCAGAAAACAGCCTGCTGGTCTCTAAGTAGTCAAAACACAACAACAGGAAATGAGAAAAAAAAAAAAGGCACATAACCCCTCCAGTTTCATTTCAATAGGTTATTTGGTTTTTTATCTCTTCGGATTTGATCTGTCCGGTGTTCCCCTCGCAGATCACCTCATCCTGGAAATTTCTTTAAGTCGCTGTAACCACTCCACTTCCTTTTAGAAGGTCAGATCTGTTTTTTTTTTTCTTTCAGTGTGATGCAACATTTTCTATATTACATGATTTGGAAATAAACTAACATCACATCCTCTTTTATTTGGAATTGTTGTCATCCTGTGCAGCCCACGTGTCAGCTGATCTCTGTACTCACTATGATCAGGGACACTCTGTTCTCCTTGTGGGCTCCATAGGCTCCCAGGATGGCGATCAACAAGGTGACGATGCCCACGATGTAGAAGATGACGAGGCTGACGGTCCGACCTTGCAGCTGGAGGCAGAACAGACGAGTGACAAGTTAATATTTTGGGATTTTCAGGCAGCGAACTGTTGTTTTTGTTTGTTAATTTCACGTTTAAACAAGTGTTTGTTCTCACTTTCTCTCCTCCATTGATGTTGGTGAAGACCTGAGACAGCAGAGTGAGCAGGATGATCAAGCCACCAATAATCTGAAACCAAAAACGGATTGATTACATCCACACTCACCTGCAGCAAATACAACTAAAACAACAGTCACTTCACCAAGGGAAGAATCCTTAAAAACAAAAACAGGACACAGGGATAAATCTGAGGGGTTAGAGGTCACACAAATTATATTCTAGGGTTTCAACTAAGAAATATCATTATCAATAAATCTGCTGATTATTTTTTCAATTGATAGTTTTGTCTACAAAACAAAAGAAATCAGTGAAAAATTGACTTTAAATGCTGTTTACTCTTCAGACTTAAAAACATAACAGAGACAACAGGCCAGGACAGCTCACGATTATTTTCCTTACCGATTAATAATTTTCTTGATTTCATTGATTATTTGCCATCAGATCCTGGCCCAAGATATTTCATAAACCACCGTATCTGACAATAAAAGCTGTGACTCCTTTTCACATTTAGGAGTTTTGAATTTACACATATTTGTCAGAAACAGTTACTTCATTCTCAAAATGGATGCAGATTATTTTTCTTTTGATTTATTGATCAGTCCCTGGACCTCTGATACAAACATATCGAACTGCTACACAAAGCTTAAAATGACAGAATAAAACCAGAGAGGCATCAGCCAGATTAAAAACACCGGACATAAAAAAAAACCTGACATGCTAAATAATAGCCTGGTTTTAATAAAGTTTTAATAAAGTTTAAGAACAGACGATGGCGAACACGTTTAAACTAATAACCTGACAATAACCTTCGACGTGGATCTGTTTTTATAGCTGAATAAACATGTCTATTTGCTTTACGTCAAGTTTCACATTATATCGGCAGCCGAACATTGTTGTTGTCTTTAAAACCGTATCCACAGGCGCTGAACGGTAAAATCTGACACTACGCACTTTTTATTCCACAGATCCAAAGGCGGCCATTTTTTTTTTTTTAACGGGCTTTGGAGGCGCCGACTCACCGCGAAGAAGATGTTGAAGATGGTGAAGAGGCGTTTGAGGCAGGTGTTGACCCGAGTCATGTTTACAGGTGAGAATCAGACAAACAACAACAAAATCCGCTAAGCTCCCGTTCGGTTCCTGCGTCCTGTCACACTGAGACTGCGGCGGCTGAAGCGAGGAGGAGCCGCGGAGTCAGCGGCTTTTAGGTCTCACCGGGGGGGCGGGGTTTCCGGTAAATGAGCAGGACGGAGAGGGACAGGAGGCGGGAAGAGGAGGGCTTCAGTCCGGGAAGACGAGTGGAAAAATCCCGTCGCTGCTGCCGGGGATTGGACGGGAGCACCGGCGTGAGGCCCAAACACGAATCCCTCAGAAATTCCAGATTCGGGAAATGAGCCGCTTCTTTTACTTTGCGTAAATTACTGAGAACATGTTTAAAAGTTAAAAGCCCTGCGTTTAACAGCTAATGAGGTACCTGAGTATTTCCTTGTTATCCTACTATTTATATTTTATAATCCACCGTCACCCAGAGGCAAATACTGCACTTTATACTGCACTTTATACTGCATTTACCAGTTACTGTGCAGAACACCCTGGAAAATATGATGCATCTTAACAGTACATAAAGCAGTTCACAGCTTGGCTATATTACAGTGTACCACTTACAGCAGCCATCTTCAGCACAGATGTGTAGTTTGTCTCTTGCCTTTTATTTTGGTATTTTCTCCTTTTGTTGTTTTTGTTGTCTTTCGTACAGTTATGACTGAGAGAAAATGTTCTCTGTCTGCCTTGAATTCTATTTGCTGATTTCTGGTTTGTTTGCTTATTCTTCTTTAGTCTTCTTTGCACCACTTTGCGCTTATTTGTGGTCATTCTACATGTCTTTCACAGGTTTAACATCTGGTGAAAGTGAAGCTGTTTCTCTGCTTGACTCAGGATGAAGCGGGACAAAGGTAAAGAGCAATGTGGAGGAAGAGGGAGGCAAAGAGAGGGGGGAGGGATTATGTAAAACGTGGCCTGAAGGAAAGACATGGATCAGAACAGTGTGGTTCTGTGGAAGCCACTGACTCTGAGACTGAGGCAGACTGCTGGTTCAGTGACTCACTGCAGAGGAATGCTGATTCACTGACGCTTTGTGTTTTTAACAGGAGATGAGCTGTTGTAGAGGAACTGGGACCAAAGCAAATCATCATGAAAAAAACACAGGAAATTACTTGCGTTCAGCATATTGCATTCGTGAAGTTGCATGTGCAGATGGGACTCAGTACATTTGATGTGAACTGTTTGTCAGAAGATCAAACACTCCTCACACACATCTTTGACATTTCTGTTTCCGTCACTTCACCTGAAAAACACAAAAACAGGCAACGGCTTTTAGCGTTAATTTTACTCAGAGACGTGTAACTTCAACTCACGTTTTCAGAGTGGTGCATTTAGTACATTTACTCAAATACTGTATTTAGATGCAACTTTGAGGTACTTGAACTGTACCTGTGTATTTCCATTTTCTGCTACTTCTATTCTACTGTATCAATACTGAACGGTTTGCTGCACCACAACATGCATGTGTTCACTGAGCCTGTGCATCAAGGAGCCATTTTAATTTTGAAGCTTTGTGCATTGTGGTTTTGTTCTCAGAGTGATGGCTGCCTACTCCGGCAGGTTGAACAGCTGATTGTAGGCGGGCGGGCGGTCGGTGAACATCAGTGGCACGGACAGCGGCGCGTTCGGCTCGTTGATCATCTGGCAGATCATCAGTGAGGACAGCACCAAGCACAGCAGCTACACATCAGAAACACACAGATGTTTTTCACTTGCTTAACGCTTGTTATCCCAAAATCCATCAACTCTGTAAAACTGTAACGTTTATCCTGCGGGCGAAGTCATGGTTCATCCTCTGGGGATCATTAATGTGTTTGATAAGTGACACAGCAATCTGAGCAGTATATGACGAGGCGTTTTATTCCACGTGTTGAAAGCACAAAGGGACTTTAGGACATTAAAAACCTTCGACTCACCGCCAGGACAAACAGAGTGAAGACTACACCCAGTGTGATGTTAGCGTTTGTTGTGACAGAGACCATGATGAGGGGAAAGCAGGGCTGAGGATGGAGGAGAGAAGGAAATGTTACAGGAAAACTTCCTCCAGCATCTGTCCACAGTTCTGATCTGTTAATAGGACATGTATGTAATTATAAAATAAATTCTCAAATGTACAGATGTTTAAATTGCTCTGACATGTCTCTTCTTTATGGACAAACTCGAGTGGAAACAATGACCAGTAATTAGCCATTTGAACATGATGATACTGTCAATACCACAGAGGTGTACTGATGGATAAAATTAAACAAGGTGCAAAGTCAACTTTTGTCCACTGACCTGTGTGAAGACAGACCTCTTCTGCCAGAAAAGGTTCGACAGAAAGTTCTGGAAAAGGAACCCGAAAGAAATCCTGGTAGTCACGTACATCTGTCTTTAAGCTACTAAAAGAAGTCTGGAAATTCTCAGTTGTTGGCCAAATTAAATACTGGGGGAAAAAAAATCAGCAAAATTTTGATTTAAATCAGAAACTTTCTAATCAAACCATCGCCCATGCAGTAATTATCCAGTAGGAGGCTCTTACCTATTTGCTTAGTTAAATCCAGGTGGCCAGGCAGTGTATCATAACCTTGTTTATTTGTTGACTGATCAGATAATTCCTTACTGTTTGTAGCAGATGGTTTTTGCAATCACATAATTTCCTGTCTTCTTGTGTTTATGTTTTCATCCCTTCTTCCTGGCAAGAATTTATTACTGTGGGAACTGAACTGTGTTTTATTTTGACAAAGATCCTGTTGCTTGTCTTTAGACAACATATACCACCTGAGAGGTTTGCTGCTTTTGTAAAAAACAAAAACAAAACAACAAAAAAAAAGAAACACCTAATGTTTATACTTCTCAAAGTATGGGATAGATAAAGTATTGTTTTGGTATCAGTACTGAAAGTGGAGTGTGGCGTTGGCAGGAGTGTTAATACTCACTCTGTACTTGACAGTCTGACATTTGTCCTCTTCCTTCACCGCGCTGCACAGACAGGAGTCAGGGATGTTGTCCTCCCAGTCAGTGTAGCTGAACAGACCACAGCAGTGCAGCTAAACACAAAAGAAGAAGAGCTAGTGCCCCCTACAGACTGCAGTGTTCATGACACCCCACAGAGCAGAACAGCACACTGAAGATTCATTTGGAGTCTTAACAGACTCTGGTATCGATCTTCTCATGTAATTCTGCGGGAGAAAGCAAATAAACGTTTCCCAAAATGTAATTTTAAAGTGAAAATATACATTTCTGTGTTTACTCTGTGTGTGTGGATCTTACTGATGACTGCAGAGCTTCAGCCCAGCTCTTACTGTCGTCTGGGGCCTGATCCAGTGGTAGAAGTGAACGGCACCTTTCCTCCATCAGACTCTTCAACTGGAATTACACACACACACAAATGAAATGAAAGACACCGGGGCGGTGAATAATCGTTATGTGGAGGAGTTTTGCATTTAAGTGCCACAATCAATCAATCAAATGAACAAATGATTTTGGCTAAGGAGGGAAAAAAAGTGTTGGAGTTCTGTAAAGTGTCAGCGTACGGACTGAAAGTGTCCAGGTTGTTACCTGTGGTCGAGCTGTAGCAGCTGGGACTCCAGCTCTCAGCATCAAAAGACTTCCAATCACCATACAGACCAGGAACTACAGAGGAAGACAAACAGAATCTGCCTCAGTTCATAAAGGTTCATATAAATATTCAGGGTTTTTTTTTTTTTTAAGATTTTACACTGAATAAAAGTTTGTCCAAGACCAAACCAGGCTGATTTTCACACATTGATCAATAATGAAAAATGATCTGTTTCCAGCTCCGCCCATAGAGGAACAAGTGATCGCTCAGTGTGTCTCAAGCGTTACCAACATCATTTTCAGTGCACAGCCACATCACAGACATCAGCATTTCTACTCACCACAGTCAGAGCCACCAGGTTCTTGTTATGGGCTCCATAGACTCCCAGGATGGCGATCACCATGGTAACTGAGCCCACGATGTAGAGGACGATATGGCTGGTTGTCTGAACTCCAAACTGGACAACAGAGAGTTGACTGGCTGGTTAGTGCTGTGTAATAAACTGGTGTGTGTCCAGTGTTAGATGGTGTTTGTCTTACATCATCTTGTCCATGTAAACCCTCCAGGGATGGAGACAGCAGAGCCAGAGAGATGATGATGGTGAGACCGCCTGCTATCTGAGACATGACAGGACAGTATGACATGATGAGGCTACAGCTCTGACTATCTTTGGGCTTTGAGCAAAGCACCTTAAGATTAAGAGTTACTTTAATAATCCCCGTGGGGAAATTCGGTTGATCGTCCTCGTGGTTGACTTCGAGACATCAAACAGAGAAAAATCACTGCTATAAATAAATAAATAAATAAATAATTGGTGATCCAAGCATCCAGCATCACATTAGCAGCATCACTAAGTTGTCTTACCCCATAAAACATCATAAATATGCTTTCAATCCCAGTCTAAGACCCTCTCCCTCAGACATGCTGTACCCTGCAGATGTCTCAGGTCATCATCTCATTCATGTTTTTCCGACTCTGTTGAGATTTCATTTAGCATCTATGCTCCTAAAACAAAAGAGTGTGGATTAATCCGCGGCTGAAAATAGTCCCCAACAACTGCTTTATATGTCTCTCTATGTTTGTCTGATTAAAAACTACAGTGACCAGCTGCTTCAGTCTTTTCAAAATAAAAGAAACTATATATTTGTGAGGTGAAAGAATTAGTTGTTTCAGTGGAATTTCAACTGAAAATAGTTTAAAAAAAATACCAAACATTTTATGGTTTTAGCCTCTTAAATAGGAGCCTTTGCTGCTTTTCTTTGTCATGCATCACTGTAAACTGAGTATCTTTGGGTTTGGACCGCTGATCGAACAAAACAAGACAAGAGCTTCAAAATATACCCATGTTAATAAAGGAATCAATCAATAACAGACCAATGCAAGTTCAGTTTAAATCCTGATTCATTAATGCACCTCAGCTGTTTCACCAGCAGAGGACACTCACTGCAAATCCTCATCACTGTTCTCCTCTGCACACTTTCTACCCTCTCTAACAGTTTCAAGAGGAAAAGTCGTTTTCCTGCTTACTCACCACGAAGAAGATGTTGATGATGATGAAGAGACGCCTGAGACAGGGGCTGACCCGAGTCATGCTGCTGCTTCAGAAAAGAGGAACATGTACAGAGATGTTAGCGAGAGTCGTGTGAAATGAAAGTGAAAATAAGAGTCAGCGACATGCAGAGGATGGGAAGGACTTCCTGTTAAAGATGGGAAGTACAGCCAGATCCTACACTTTAAAATCCACTTTGAAATTCACCAAAACAAGGAGATGAAAACATTAGATGGTCCCCAGAATGGCTATTTATTTTTAAAATGGTTGATTAAATAGGATCGAGTGGTGCTGCGTTCACGGAAATTCACCAGAACGGGAAGAACAAACCTTACACCTTTTAAACACCAGATAAATGTGCTCTTTTGTTGTGTTACTTTTTTTATAGGGTTTCATAGGGACATGTGTTAGCATGTCACTCATCATAAGTGTTAAGCTGGGAGTCATTAATATTGAAGAATATCATTAACACTACTGTTGGAAGCGAAGTGGAGATTTTGACTTGTTGGTGGAGATGTATAAAAGGTTGGGGTGAGTATAATTATTAACTATGTGAACTAATTTTACGTCAGTTGATGAAACATTTACCTGTCGACCGACAGACACCAACCGACGCCGCCATGGCGGGAACATAAAAAACTAGACAATTCCAAGAGTGGTGCAGCGTGCTGTGCCATTCATTGTCTGTACTGTTACTGTAAAGGAGAATCCAAAATATATTCATGACCTTTGTAAATGAAAAAAATGATAGTGGGTGGGAGAGGAATAATAAAAATGGGCTAGTACGGAAAATCACTGTAGGAAGGAAAGAAGGGAGGGAGGATAGAGGAAGGATACAGAAAGGATGGACAGAGGGATTAGGAAAGGGAGGAAAAGATGGATAAAAATGAGTAGGAGATCTTAAGAGGAGTTAGGGAGGATAAAGGATGGCAGAATGTCAATAGTGAATGTAATAATAATAGTGTGTGTCTGTGTCAGTGGTGTGAAGCACAGGGCTGTTGCACATTTGTTAAGTCTCTGAAGTCCTGTTTATTACCACCTGTATGAGCTTTATCTCATATCATCACTGATACAAGATAAAAGCAGATAAAACCTGAACAATGTCTGCATTTAATCTTCACTCACTCAGTTTTCTCAGCTGAATTCAAACTGATTACATCTGGATTTTCTTTATTATCTAGTTAAATTTTCTGGGGTGAAAAATGAACTCTGCTACAATCAGTGACAGAAAATGGCAGCCTGTTGAAACCACAAATGAAAATATCCTTTTCCACATCATCACGCACTGTGTTCTGGTTCACAGTCAGACTCTGGACACTGACACGTGGTGTTGAACTCAGGTTTATTCCTGGTTCAAGTCCAAAGAGAACAAAACGCTGTTTCTGGCTTAACAACAACAACAGGTCTCTCACAGTAAAGTTCAACTCAGACCAACTCAAAACATTTAAATAAAACTCAATAAAACATGAACAAATTACTTTGGGTCTCTAATTACATCATGAACATACTTCACAATTCAACACAGACTAGAAATGACACAGAGCATCAGCTAACAATCAGGAGAGAGCACAATAACAGCTGATACTGACCTCACAGTACAAATGGAGAATGGTAACCATGGAAACAGCAGAACATCCCATAAAAACCTAAAGTTAGAACAATAATTTGCTGTGGTTTCTTCTGTTAAACACACAAAATTCATTCATAAAACCACTCACTTGGTAAAAGTTCAGCTTTAATACAGAGTCAGTAACAGTGTAAATGAACAATAACTACTTACAACAGCACTACGTCATGTTAGTATCACATCTTATGTCATATGAATCAACTCAGTTTGACCGTATTCACTATATAATGGAGAAGTTGAATAAAGAGTTGAAGCAAACGAATCATTATTGTTCAACCTGGTAAACCTGACACATGTATTAGGTTTTCACAGTGGTCACTGCGTTCATCATCACCACTAG
>JBBMJY010000015.1:893412-923404 GCA_037833715.1 Toxotes lorentzi | reverse complement strand
TTTCACACCGACTCAAAGTCCCGGGTCTTCACCTGATCCACGGTATTCCACAGATTTGAATATATTCCATACCCGCGTCCCACTGGTTCCGGCGGCCTCGCGGCCTGCACCTGCCCCTTTTAAGTCCCACCCTCTAACAAGCAGGTGGATCGTCATCTCTGATTGGCTAATGATTGGCCAGTGACAATTGAGCCAGACCATAATATCACTGGTCGTAGGGGTGTGCCATACTGCGAACTTTGGTATGATCCGACACCAAGTAAACACAGGGCCAGTGCTGCTGATACCGATACCAATATCGATACGCGGTTACTCAGAAAAGCAGCTTATCTACGTTTGTGTAGGGCGGAGCACTGCGTCATAATTTACGAAGAGAATGAAATACGCAAACTTGAATGAAAATTGAAAATTTGAATTTTCATGATCATTGAATGATTTTGTGATTTTTAAAATTTTCATTTGTGTTGCGACGTTTGCGTGGCCTTTCTCGGCCACCGTACTCAACGGCGTGGGACGAGTTACGAATCGAAAATCGATACGGAAGAAAAAGAAGAATAACAGTGTGTATGCGAAGCAAAGCACCACTACTGACTCATTCATCTAACATAATTATGGACGTTAAAAAGTAAAACATCACTTTAATCATTTCTTTTTTTATTAAATGTTGCCATGAATTCAGAACTGGAGAATTTGAAGACTAATCCCCCTCTTCCTCCACCGCCACGCCTTTTCTCCTCCCCTTCCTCTCTGCATCATCATCAGCATCAGCAGCAGCCTCCACCTGAACCACCTCTCCCCGCTCTCTGAAGCTTAGATGGAAAAAACCTCTGCCTCTCTCCGGAGCTGCTGCTGCTGCAGAGCGGCTGTTCCTCCTGCAGTCAGGCCGCTGTAGGGGAGCACAGGGCGGGGAAGGAGCGTCGCGGGGGGCCGGGAGTGGAGCGGATCTCTGGAGCCCTGGCAGCGTCTCCTCCCTCATGCTGCGGACCCGCAGATACATGTACGGAAAAATACACCGGCTGTTTCCCGTTCTGCATAATTACAGCAGCGAGAGAAGCCGCAGCGAATACCGCTGATTAATTTCAGTTTGAGCCGCAGAAAGAGAAGATGAGCCGCACAGGAGGAAGAGGAGGATGTCTCACCATGCTGTTGTGTCTAATATGGACACAGATGCCGATCACAGGTAAGCGTCTGTTTTCACACTAAAAATACCAGCGGCAGATCGATTGATTAGCCCGTGCCTTTATATCGAAGCATCCTTCGAGTCATCCAGCTGCTCGCATTCCGGCATTAAAATCTGAAAATCTGTGTTGCTCAGATGAAATGAATAAGCAAAATAACCTCTGTAACTCCTTAAATAATACACTGATTCCATGCAGTGTCTGTGGAAATGCCATATAATAACAACATGTGTACATATGAGATACTGAAAAGCTCCTGGTCTACAGGAACTTACCCTAAAATATCCTGTGATGAAGTCAACACACATTTACCATTCAGTGTAAATTCTGGTGTCAAAAACCCAAAATAGATTCAGTGTAAAACGACAGGAGGAAACAGTGGAACCTCACACAGGAACCAGAGTCCAGAGTCTGGACTTGTGAGTGTTTATGTCTCAGACAGATCAAGATGGTTGTGCGAATTGACTTTGAATGCTGCAAAAAACAAACCCAGCAAACAATAACCTGACTTTGTTGGCAAAATGCAGGTGACAGATATTAACAGTTGTTGATGTTACACCTGTACATTTCAGTTTAGGGCTGCAACGAATGATTATTTTCATTTTTGATTAATCTATTTCTGATTGATCGCTGGAAATCTCAGACGTCTCTGAGGTCGAGGAGACGTCTTGAAATTTCCAAAGCGTCTGAAGTCAAAGATTTTCAGTTTACTGTAACAAAACAGAGAAAAGCAGAAATATTTGCCTGAAAAATGACTTGAATGATAAACTGATTAGCGAAATCGTGGCAGATTATTTTTCTGACGGTCGACTAATCATTACAGCTCTGCTTCAGTCTGTGATTCATCCAGATTTCTGTCGACTTCTGAATGGTCCAAACAGGGAAGCAGGTGTGTGTAGCACCTGTCAAACGTCAACAGAGAACACACAACATCGTCCTATTTTTTTAAAATTTATTTTAATTTAGTGAAAAATCTTCTTAACACAGACAGATGAACCCAGTCATTTTCCAGTGTGTGTTTAGGAGTGTGTTGTCTCCCTGAAGAGTTACCTGTCAGCCCTCTTTAACTCGACCTGTGATTGGCTGACAGCCCCTGCCCAATCAGAGCTCGGCTTAGCTCCGCGTCGGCCATAGCAACCAGGACGCTGTCGCTAGGGGGAAAAGATGCTGAAGATGGAGAGAAGCTGTGTCAGCTCTGCAGCCATCTCACAGCACTGGTTCAGGGTTTTTTTTTAAAGCTCTTTAACCTGATGCTGCCTGTTATTTTGAATTTCACACTTCAAAATATAAAGTGTGCGTTTATTTTGGAGACACACCTTTTCTGCTGCAGCCTCTTATGTGGGTTTTTGAGCTCATTCATAGGAAACCAAAAAACCTCATTTTGGGGGCAGACTGAATCACTTTAATCTGCTCACACATTTCATTTGAGCCCAAAAATACTTGGGTGTCTTTTCATGAAAGACATTACATTAATGAACACTGAAAAATGTCCTGATATCTGCTTGCAACTAAATTATTATAGTATTAAATCATGAAATGAAGTGTTTATACTGCTAATAAAAGCTAAACAGGAGGATCTGAGGTAAAGTGTTGGCAGTGTACTGATAATCCAGTTAGTTAGTGATATCCAGTTTAACAAAGATTAGCCTTTTAACAACCTGCACGCCCATGTTTTCTTTGCAACCAACAGAAACTGGAGATGAGACGAGTCGTCTCAGGTCCTCTCAGTTCTCAGTATGAACTTATGCAGCTGTAAATGTGATGCAGGACGCTGCCGGGGAAAAAGCCTTTCACTCAGTACATTTTTCTCCTCTCAGGATAAATAAAGACTGGGAATGAATTATGCAGTGTTCGTATTCGTCACGGTTGGCTGAGTTCAGTCGGTGTGCAGGGGTTTCCTCTCAGACTGCCTGAAGACTGATGAAAGCCTCCTTACTGAGCAAAGACGCTGTGACAGCAGAGAGACCCACAGACAGATGGGATCTCCTGCTCTGTCCCTTTTACTGCAGCCTCTCTGGGAGTCCTGCTGAATGTGGACTACATATTCAAAAGATGGGAAGATTGTTTTTAGCCAGAGAGAGCTTTGTGCAGCATGTAGACAAAAGAATGAAACCGTCTCCCCTCTGTCTTCCTCTCCAAGCCTTTAAAGCCATGTCTGAAGTGACAGTGGTGGAAGAAATACTCAGATCTTTCACTTTAGAAAAAGCAGCTACAGAAAAATGGACCTACATGTTAGATCATTAGATTATTATTAATGCATTTTGTTGCTTGATCAGTTGATTGGTTTGTAAAGATTTCGTAAATGCTGTTGAAATGACCCAATGACACCTTCACACTTGGTTTTATCCAGCCAGTGGTTCAAACCTCAAAAGCACTAAAATTATGAAATCTTCTTCATTGCTGGCTTCCTCTTCTTCTTCCCTCCTCAGAATCATCCTCTGGGGATCACGAGCTGCGTGTCTTCCCTTCTCGTCGCTCCAGTCACCTTCCCCCACCTCTACACCCTCAGCATGACTCGAACCAGCAGGGCGATGTGGATGAGTCCCACCCCCTCCACCCCCGCCATCAGCACCACCACCACCACCACCATCACCACCATCAGCATCCTGCCAGGTTAGCTAAGGTGAAGCCATCCGCCCTCTTGGAGTCCCACTTCCGTCAGGAGCCCGGCAGTCAGCGAACCCTCAACCTGCTGGCACGGCCACATCACGAGATGCAGCAGCCGGAGAACGCCGCTGTGTCTGCACGGCATCTGGTTACTGTGGTGAGTGATCTGCTCTCTGACTGGGTGAGGAAGAAGAGAAGTGGGAGGTGGTTTGTTTGTGTGTGTTTGTCACTGTCACTTGTAAACATTAAAAATCTTCTTTGCTCATATAGAGAATCTGAGAGACTCAGTTTGACAACCTCCAGCAAATTCCAGCAGTTGGAGGCTGCAGATCTAGAAATTTCTGGAAGCTGGTGTGAGTAAGCATCCCCGCAGCTCCGTCCCCACCCCCGCGGCTTGCTAATATGGTGGTTTGGTAAAGGAGGGTCATCTCCTCCCTCCCAGAGGTTAAAGGCAGCGAATACTGAGGAGGTCAGAGGTCAGAGCAAACAGACAGTAAGTGAATGATGGATGAGGAGCTGCACACTCTTCTGTCTACAGCGCTGGAGGAGAGATGCTGCACTCTCTGTTGCCATGGAAACATTAATCATGAGTGTGTGTGTGAGAGAGACCCACTTACCTACACAATGGGTAGTTACATAACTCTTAGATAAACAGCAGCGACCTTCAGAGTGACATTGGGACAGAGAAACAAAGAGACAGGTGTGGACTGCTGGTTAATGAGGGACAGATAAAAGTGGTAGAGTGAGATAGAGATACAGTGAGAGAGAGGGAGCAGTGTCCTGGTTAAAAACGGATGTGGACCAGAGGCTCCGTAACGTACCTCGTACCAGCTCCGTAAGAGCTGAGGTGTATGAGCCTCAGTTAAACTTCACAGTGTCAGAGTAAAGTGTGGAATCAGGACACATTCTGATTCATAGTGGGCAGACGTTTATTTTTAGGAGAATTGTAGCAGATTATTAATTTAACTTTATATCTACACGCCTCTGTAACGTCCTCCCACAATCCTCTGCCAGAACAGACAGAGGTGTTGTCACCACAGATGCATTGTGGGAGTGGAGGCAATCTGGAGAAACGTCCGGTGGAAACCCAAAGACAGACGAAGGGATGAGTTTACAGACGGGTTACCTGTCTTTCCGTCTGTTCAGCTCAGTCTTTCACTGTTTGTTCCCGGTTCGATCTTCACAGTCTGGGTCCAGGTCCCTGCAGTGGGATATAGGTCACCCTGCACAGTGCCTGATGAATTAAACAGTCCCTCCACTAGACCCACACACACTGCAATGAAAAATTAATATGAAATCCAAATTTTTATTTTGTTAAATAATATATTCACATTGGAGTTATCAGGCCGTGCGAGGACAGCAGCATACCCAAACACTTGTGACATCATCTGGTAACATAGCAACCACAGCGACCACCTGTCATCACCTTAGCAACCACCTTGCACGACTCGAAGACTGCAGTTTGGCTGGGTGTTGAAGGGCGTGGGGGTGTTCACAAATCATTTTTATTTTCATTTTAAAACTTAATTTAACTTTTTTTTTTCTTCTACAACCAGAAAGAAAGTCACAGGAAAAAAAGCAGAAGTGATTCTCGTTTTGAATATTCTGAGATTTGGAATCAGCGGACTAGGAGAAACTCGTTCTTTATGATACCATGTTCTCTGCTGCCCGCTCTGCTTTTATCAATGAGAAGCCGCTGTGAGGCTCAACACTGTCTTATGTAACCCTATTCTGTGTTAATTGACTTTATGTGCATGGTCACATGACCTGTCCCCGCGGGCGGCTGCTGTTCCATCACATCAGTGTGAACCCACGTCACTGATGGATGGGGAGGTACAGTGACAGAGTCGAGCCTCAGAGCTCAGAGAGAAAAACCCAAGATGATCTGACGGATAGGTCAGATATCACAGGGGTTAATAAATCATTTCCTGTTAGAATAATTGATTAATCAAATGAGTGTTGAACCTCTAAGCTGTCCCTGAGGGTTTTTAAACATTATGATTATGTTACTTACCAAATAATTCATTAGTTATTTGGGAACATTACATACTCTGTATGGATAATTATTGTTAGCCAAGCTAATGTTAGTGTTGTCTTTAATATATTATTAGTAGTGTAGTGCTTAGACTTAGACTTTTAACTTAACAGTGATGGAAGCTGAAGAGGGAGGATGGAGAGAGGTTGTGTAAGTCCCAGATGGTATCCAGTCACCTCCCATCTCAGCATCACAGCACATGCCTGCAAGACTGTGTGTGTGTGTGTGTGTGTGTGTGTGTGAGAGAGAGAGAGTGTGTGTGAGCTCAGTTCATGTCTGCAGCTTTGCATGTTTCCGCTGACCTGAAGTCTTTTTTTTTTTTCAAAGGAAACAGCATAAGCGTGAATAATCTGACCTCACATCAACCCACTCATTCAGGTGTGTGTGTGTGTGTGTGTGTGTGTGTGTGTGTGTGTGCGCGCGCGCGCGTGTATTTGCGTGTGATCTCATTGAGTTGGATGTTGCACGTGCCGCTCACGTTTTTCCCGTTAGCGCTCTGAAGAGGAGCTGCATGGCTAACGCTCTACAACCACTTCATGATTCATTCATCCATTCATCCACACGGGGATGAAGGTGGGGCGTGACGTCTTCACCCATCATCCTCAGTAGTTGAACTCACCGGTCAGTTCTGAACACGTGCCGAATCATTATCTCTGATGTCCTCCATAAACCCACTTAGAAAGAAGAGCCTCTTCACACACAGAACAGCGCCACCTGGCGGAAGGCGGCGCTGTTGCTTACTTTCTTTATTGTTTGTTGAATCCTTCGTCTCCTTTTTAACCCTTTAATATTTCATCTCCATCACTTTACCCCCTCCTCACCTGTTCCCTGCTCCCCTATCTGATATATGCTTGGTCCAAATTGGATTCCTGCCCTGCTGCCCTGAGGGCCATCAGCTAATTAGTGGCCATTACCCTGTGTGTGTGTGTGTGTGTGTGTGTGTGTGTGTGTGTGTGTGTGTGTGTGTGTGTGT
This sequence comes from Toxotes lorentzi, assembly GCA_037833715.1. Lineage (NCBI taxonomy): Eukaryota > Metazoa > Chordata > Actinopteri > Toxotidae > Toxotes > Toxotes lorentzi. Next base: position 916,611 of record JBBMJY010000015.1, on the reverse strand, counting down.
GTGTGTGTGTGTTGGACAGAAATAGCACCTGATCCTGACAGGAAGCACAGCAGGATAATGGCATTACCTGAACATCGGCCAATCAGGTGGCAGGTTGAGCTCTAAACCAATCAGAGATCACGACATGACTAGATCAGGAAATGGAGCGAAAAATCCCTGAGCTCTGACTGACAGGCGGCTGTCGCTCTCTGTGTCTATGTTCATTGAGTGAATTCTTCCAGTGGGTGACAGGGACGATCGGCAATGTTTACATGTTTACTTGGTAAGGTCGTTTGTTTATTTGGAAGTTTTAAGTTATTCAGGACTTAATTCTGTATTTACAGGCTGTAGTTGTTTCCCAGTGCTTGTTGACGTTTTACAGCAGTAACTGAGCTTCTTCTGGATCAGACCTATGAAGACGTCAGCTGGGCCCTGGGAACCTTTGCTGATTCTTTGTAGATCAAATGTTTAATTGTATCTAGAAGAAATTTCCAGAAAAACAAAAACAAAAAAAACCTTTTTGATATTAACAATTAAAAATGTGTATTAACTGAAACTTTATATGATAGATTAATTGATACATGAATTGATCAGGTGACTGGTTATTTATTTGGTGTTTGTTATTTGTTGGTTCAGGTTTTTTTTCCAGAATGACAGAACAAACTGAAAGCAGACACAGGCTGATAATAACATCAGCTGTGTGTGTGTGTGTGTGTGTGTGTGTGTGTCGAACCTGTCTGGTTGTGGTTATTGTTCCTGATATTGAATTAAGTGGCAACAGAACATGTTGTTGTTTCAGCCATTAGCAAACAACCGCCCACACACACACACACACACACACACACACACACACACACACACACACACACACACAGTGTTGTGGTTCGAGCAGCAGCAGCTGATGGATGAAGAGCTGCACAGTTTGTTTTCTTCTCACCTTATTCAAAGAGAAGATGTGATGCCTTGGCTCATATCCTTTGAGCGTAGTCACAGATCCATGCTGTGGTTAACTGGGTGTAGTTTACAGCCGAGTCGATCCGACTGTGAGGACCGCAGGTTGTTGAAGCAGCTGCACGTTCAAATATGGTTTGTGTTATTTTAACAGAACTTGTTTACAAGAAGCGACAGCCTGTGTTTACTCGCTCCAAACGGCCAGTAAACCATGCAGGGCTGACTAATGATGATTTTCATTATCGATTCATTTGCTGATTATTTTCTTGATTAATTTTTTGTGTGCTTGTGTGTGTGTGTGTGTGTGTGTGTGTGCAGTTGTGCTGTGGAAAATTTGGCATTCACAGGTTAAAGCTTCTTCAAAGTGATAATTTGCTTTGAGTTTTTGTCAAATAGTGAGTGAACATTGGTCACTGAGATGAGAGGCTTTCAAAGAGTGTGTGTGTGTGTGTGTGTGTGTTTGTAAGCCCACAGGTGTGTTTGTTTGATGTATTTCCTGTTTTTTTTTTACACACACACACACACACACGTAAACTGATTACAGTAAAATCCAGAATGAGCCATATCACTTTTTCTGAAAGCTGAGAGACTGTTGGGAAAACCAGAGGAACCAAACAAAGAGGGGGGAGGTGGAGGTGGAGACGGGGGAGTCGGGGGTGTAGGGAGATGGATTGTGGAGGAGAGATGAAGTATCAGAGCCGGAGTTGGAGGGATGATGTTATGATTCGACCTGTTTGTGGATGAGGCTGCAGAACAAGCAGACTGAAGTTTCTCCAAATTTAAAGGTTTACATCCACGTTTTACACCTGGCTGAAAAGGTTGGTGCATCCATCAAAGCAAAAAGCGCAATGGAAACAGAATTAGCGAATGAATTTCAATGTACAGAAGCACGTTACGTAAACTGAAGAGATGAAATCATCAGATGTGTGTGGGGCGGTGAGGAGACGGCATTAGTGTTTCCATCTGCTGCGTTTCCATCGTGTTTTCTACCCTTTTAGTTTGAGCTGCGACTCTTTTAACGATCCTCGTCCTCGCTGTGGTTTAATGGCACCAACCAGAGAATTAAACATTAACATTAGCTCATGTTCACACAACAGGAAACAAACAGTAGATGAGATCTGATCTCTCTCTCTCTCTCTCTCTCTCTCTCTCAGTACCTGGCTGTGGATGTGAGGAAGCTGAACGTCAGTCTTCTTCGGTGGTTTCGGGAAGGTGTAGCAGCAGCGCTCGGTGTTCCTGCAGGACACGTTCACATCAACCGGCTGAATGTAAGAAGCACTCCATTCAGATATCACACTCTGCTGATTGATGGATTGTTTAATTAATGGACTGATGGATGGCTCTTTCAGGAGAAGAAGAATGGCATCGAGCTCTTCGTGTCCTCTGATAGGCTGGGGATCTCAGAGCCCCGCCCTGCTGAAGAGGTCATCCAATCACTGAACGTCAGGGTCCTTCATCGCCACCTGGGGCACTTCAGCATCACAGAGGTCTCAACTGAGGTGTGTTTTAAATCCGTTAACGTGTCTGCTGCTCCGTCGCCTAGGTAACCGTGGCTCGTTAAGCAGCCTCGTTAGTCCCTGTGGAGACGGATGGAGAGGATGGATTGGGATTGTTAGAGAGCAGAGTGCTGCTTGTAAAAGTTTAATGGAAGTATTAAAGTCCCATCGATCAGCCTCAGGAAGAACAGAGCAGCTTTATAGATGATATTAATATTATTACTCTCTCCCAGCAGTGAGAGATGTGACACTAACATTATTACAGTAACAAATCAGAAACTCCCTCTAAGTATGAGTGAGGAGCAGACGGTTTTAAAGCACTGGTTCTTAACGTTGTTAGGATGTGCATGAACAAAAACTCCTCGTTAATTCGTCCTCCATCAGCAAACTGGGCGTTTGTTGATGCTTCTCAGGGAACACCAGTGGTCTCATCGAGCTGGAGAGAAAAAGATTATTTTTATTTATTTTTCTGGCTCTGTCACATCTTTTGCCATATGTTCGATCTGAGTGAACCATTATTAGGACAATACTGTGCTGCAGGAAGTCGTTTTGTATGTTTCTATCAGACAAGTAAGATACTGACCTCAGTAGAACAGAACCAGTCCGTGGCTTCACATGTTGAGGACCAGCAGGGTCTCCAGACCTAAACCACGTGGAGCTGGTTTAGCAAAGCGAACTAAGGTCAACATACCTGTGGGAACTTCTGGAACACTGTTGGACAAACTTTCTGAACGACTGATTTCCATCAAGTCGTGTGTTGAGGGATATGAAGACTCATCTCATGTTTCACACAGACATGAACTTTAAATCCCGGTTTAAAAGAAGACACTCAGATGCTCTCAGCTCCGTCTGGAATGTATAATGGGATGTGTTACAGAAATTCCTGCACAGACCATCAGAGACCAGGTTCAGCAGGGCGGGGCTCTGAGATTCATGCACTGATTTCCTGTCTCTCTGTAGAAAAACGTCCTGCAGGGCGAGCAGAAGGATCACGTGTGGAGCAGAGAAGGTTTTTACGCCGTCGTCCTCTTCTTCACCGTCTTTGTCATTGTCATCACCTGCTTGATGGTAAAATACAACACTACTCACTCTGGAACACTGTCTGGAACACTTCTCAGTCAGTTGTACTGTGACATTTAATCCACATGAGGGAGTGATTGTCCACAGAAACCACCAGAAACCAGGTCTCAGGTTGATACTGGATAAAATAAAATGCTACTGAACCTCGGTGTTGTGGTTCGGTTCCTGGCCCTGTGGGATTTTCCCTTTTCAGTCTTGAACTTTCTCTCCAGGTTTTGTACCGACTTAAGGAGAAGGCTCAGGTTAGTGACAGACAGCTGAAAGCTCCGCCTCCTGGCCTCCACTTGACCTCAACCATCCCTGCAGACTTCGCCCAGAGGTCAAAGGGCACCAAGGTGGGCACCAAAAGCGTTTGACCGTTGTAAGAAACGTATTAAAACATTATATAAATGAGCCCTTGCCTTTTCCAGGTTGCGACGTCAGGAAGCATGGTCCAAGCTGAGCTCCCTCCAGCTGTAGCCACACCCATACCCCAGCAACAGCCAAGTGTAGCCTGCCGCCGCCTCGCTCCACCTGTCGTCCCTCTGCCCAGGTAGTTTCAGTGACCAATGTGTCCCACAATTCCCAAGTGAAATTTATTTAAAACACCTTTTGACTGTACTTCTCCTCCCAGCCCCGCCACGATCCCTGTTGTCAGCAGCAACAACCACGCCCCCCTCGCCAGCGTTGCCCCAGTGACAACCAACAACGAGCTAAAGCCCTGCCCCTCCCCCTTCAGGATGAAACCTGCTGCAGGATTGCAAGAAAGGTGAGGTGACCGGGAAAAACCTGTGATTGTTGGAGCGGTCAGGTGTTGAGCTGCGTACGTGCCAGCGTGTGCGTACGCTGAAATGGTTTCCTCCATAAACACTGTATACAGTGTGTGTGTGTGTGTGTGTGTGTGTGTGCTGTAAACCATCTATCAAACCTGCCCTCAGTGTCCTCAGGCCGGTGTTTATGTGAAGCGAGGCGTCTTAATGGACACATTTCCTGTGTGTCCTGGTTGTGATGGGAGCGCGTACATGAGAGTCAGTGAATACATGAACCCTCCTTAGATTAAGCTTAAAGGACCTTTCCCATGTTTTTGCACGCTTCGTCCCATCAGTCGTGAAAGCTTTACATCTCTTCTGAGAGTTTCTGACAAATGCAGTCACTTTTCTATAGATTTCTACTGTTAAGTGACCATCGGGCTCAGTTTATTGTTTTTAATTAAAGGCTCAAAGTGTCAGCGTGTCTTTGAGCAGGACTCACATGCCGCTGACCTCTGACCCGTCTAATGAGCCGTGTGTCAGATGGAGGTGATAAGAAACCAGGTCCTGATTACACTGTGAAATAAAGGGATTGGGTCTAACCCGAACAGGAAGAAGAATCTCAGAGGAGGCTGATTAAAGGAACTGAGACTATAAACAGTCCCTGCTGTCACACCATGACCTTAGATTAAAAAGCTACCTTCAGTGGGCTCGATATATGACTGGGTGTGTCACGGAGAGACCCCGTGCCCTAAAGTAAGGCACAGGTAGACTGAGTCCAGTACAGACCAGAACTCACCTGAAGTAGCTCCTCCAAGGCCAAAGAGTCCCACGGTTAGGACATGCTGTTCTGAAAGGTTAAAGCTTCACTAGCTCATACTTCTAGACTGAGTATGTCCTATGGTTGTTTTAAGTGAATAAATGTTGTTGTCATGTGTTTATAAAAGAGGCAGAGTAAATGTGTTTGGGTCTAAAGTCACCAGTCAACATGAGTTTGAGACCCCCTTTAAAAATCCGACATGTTGACAAATCCGTGGATTGTGTTTTTGTACAGCCTGTGTTGTTTTAAAGTTTGGCTGCAGTTCATTTCCCTGTTAAGTAACTGAAAAGAAAACATCTTTATCTGGACCTCAGCTCGGTGTCGAGCACTTTAGCCTTTATCTGCTGCTCGTAACTCTTCCGTTAACGTTCAGCGCGTCCGCAGATTCAGACCTCAGACGCCATTTTGTTCTGGTTACATCAGCGTTCAGAGCGAGGGTGTTAAAGTGTGGAGAACAATCTGTTTCTTAAGGTAAGAAATGGAGGAAGATTTCAGCCTCGGAGTGAGAACAGGATGTTTTTCTTGGTGGCTGTGTCTCTTTTGTGTGTGTGAGTGTGTGTGAGTGTGTGTGTGTGTGTGTGCGCATGTGTTGTCCACTCTGGATGGCAGCCAATCAGCAATCAGACAAATAGGAAGAAACAGCATCCTGGAGAGGAAACCGTCTGACACGTAGCTGGATGACAGTCCACCTACACACACCCCATCAAAGCACACCTTGTCTTCCTCTTCTTCTTCTGTTCTCTCACCTCAACACAAACTATTTCAGCTTTTGTTTTTTGTTTTTTTGCTTGTGCAACAGAAATTTGCATTAAGTGTTGGTGATAAATTTATCAGAGCTCGTTTTGAACTGTGGCAGAATCCTGACAGGTTTTACTGTCATGGAAATGATCGAGAGAAGAGAAAAGGGAACCACAGAGCACAGTCAGTGGGAGATCTGCTTCCAGTTGTGGGTGTGTAGTTCGGAAATGCTGCTCCTAGTTACTTTACTTGTACCTGGAGCTGATGTGGTTGTATATTAACACCTTAACCTTTTTCTACCCCTCTTTCTCCGCTCTCTCCCCTTCATTCCCTTCTTGACCTCCCTGTCTTTCCCCTCCAGACGTGGGTCTAATGTCTCTCTGGTGTTGGACATGTCGGCTCTCGGCTCCGTGGAGCCCCTCAGTGTTGCCGTGGTAACCCCCAGGGAGTCGGCGGCGAGAGAGTACCTTTTGTCCGCTGGCCGACCGCTGACGAGACAGCAGCTGCGAGACATCATCAAGAACACGCACAGGCTGCACGCCGAGTTCACTGTACGTAATTAGTTTCTCATTTGTGTTTGAATACAAATTCTGAGGCAAAGGTCAAAGGTCAGTCACCAGTGACACCAGTCATGTTTTTATCCGATACCTTCTCTGGTTTGTTGTTGTTCTCTTGATAAACTAGATGAGAAGCAGCAGCAGCTGCTAAAGGGGCTTTTTCTCCCCTCACAGGAAATTCCTATGAATTTCATTGATCCCAAGGAGCTTGATATTCCAAACCACGGAACCAAGAACAGATACAAGACCATCCTACCCAGTGAGTACTGTGTGTGTGTGTGTGTGTGTGTCTGAAATAATCTCCACGTTGCTAAGAAACAGAAACACTTCTAAAACAGTCCTCATGTCTCATTTCCTGTTGAACCTGGAAGCTGCTTTAGCGTGAGGGAGGGGTTTAAGGTCAAAGGCCAACAACCACAAGGACAGCTAATATCGCACCTCCCTCCTCCGTGAACACACACACACACATGAACACACACACACTGGAACAATACATTTTCCACAGAGCACAGTTTGTTCTCACACTGCCAGCCAGCCACTGAGCCTCATTAAGCCATTATGTAACGCATTCAGACACAATGATGGTTTTTGGTTTGTGCTTTGGAGAGGGGGGGGGTTATCAATACAACAGGAGGGGGAGAGTGGGGCTGGTGGTGTTCCTTCCTTCCTTCCTGCCAATCAAGGGTAAGGAATGCCCTAGACCTGCTGTCAGTCAAACCGCTTCCTGTGTTCCAGTTTCTGTGTCGTCTTTTCTGAGGGTGCTCGGTGCTGCGTACAGGACCGGGATCAGGACTGTGATCAGGAGTCAAGTCCAAGCTGAGATGGAGTCTAAAAGAGGCTTAAAACCGAGTCAGAGACTGTGTTTAAAATGAGGTTAGAATAATGTGGAGACTGAGTCTGAAAGGCAGCTATGACCAAGAAAAGACTTTTTTAGTCTATGATCGAGACCCGCTCAAAAAAAGGGAACGGCAAGAAGGGCCAGGAATGTAAATGTCTTATGTAAATCTTTGTTGCCTTCTCCATCCTTGCCTCCCTTCTTGCCTCTGTCTCCCTTGCCCCCTCCCTCGTGTCTTCCCCTCCTGCCCTTGCTGTTTGTCCAAGATCCTCATTCCAGAGTGATCCTGAGGTCCAAGGGCTGCAACGACCTGCTGAGCTCCTACATTAATGCTAATTACATACGGGTGGGTATTTCCAGCTGTCCAGACAGGAACACTACATGCAGTTTTCATCAGTAGGGGACTCTTATGACGTCTCATAGTCTGGACTGAAAAGCAGGAAACACGAGTTTGTTTTCTGTTTTGTTTTTTGATGTAGTTGTTGCCACATCTCTCAGTCCAGCATGCCACATAACGTTGTGTTTGAAGGGTCGTATAAATGTCAAGTAGCCCACCTGCTATTTTTTGTGCTGATCATCATATTTACTCAATTGTTCACCGTGGTCTCTCTGAATGTCGAGGCTTAAAAATATTGCTCCGCGTCCTGATTTTGAGACGCCTCGTTATCATTTATTGCTTTTATTTCAGTAAACGATGACGTTTGTTTACTCTCCTCTGAACCTGAGAACAAACACACTGACATTCCTTCATATATCTGGAATGCTTGGTTTCCTCATCAACACAAACACAGTGAAAGTGTACTGCTGTAGAAGTCTGTAATGTCGCTCTCACACTCTCATACAATAGACTTTCTTCCTGTCAGGAAACTCCACTAAAACCATTTAAGCTGTCGCACCACATGAGAGAACAGAGGCGGTGTCGAAGTCCTTCGTCCTTCTGTACGTTCGAACACTGCTCCGGTTTTTGCACATTCATCACACGAAAGGAAGAGAAAAATGAAAAAAGTAGCTCATCAGCACATCGCAATAAAAACCTGTCCTGCGATTCTCTGCACTGAATACAGAAAATATCTAGACAGTAAGATGCCAAGGAAGTAAGAGGAGATGCAGCCTGCTTCATGTGTATTGTTTTTAACCATTTCAGGATAAACATCCCTGTGATAACAGATACTGTAAGATTAGGTGTCAGCTCTCCTGTTGCTGTTATGAGTGGGGTTTTCAGTCCCATCCACATGTTAACAGTGTTGTTACTACCCTGTTGATGCTGTTGTGTGATTGGCTCCCGTCCCAGGGTTACCTAGGTGACGAGAGGGCGTACATCGCCACTCAGGGTCCCATGGTGAACACAGTGAACGACTTCTGGCAGATGGCGTGGCAGGAGGAGTCGCCGGTCATCGTCATGATCACCAAACTGAAGGAGAAGAACGAGGTAATCTGACGAGTCTGGAGGCGTGTTTGTAACCGCAAGACTGTTTTTTTAAAAAGCCAGTATGTCACTCAAGAAGCACTGGATAGGTGGGTTTCCTGTTTTTATGCACAATTTGCACGTTGAAAAACTGAAAAACTGAAAAAAGAAATCTCAAAAAAATACTGGAGAGAAAACTTTTGAAATATTGCAAAAAAGCTTATTTTCCAGGGGAAATTTTCATAGAATGTTGTTAAATGATTTGGTCCCTGCTCTTATTAAATTATAGGCATGACAACTTCTTTTGACACAACGGCAACATCAAGTTTGACAACAATAACGTATCCAGCAAGTCTCTGCAAATCTATTTATTTTCATAGACATGAAATGAAAAGAAGGAAACAAATTTATCATCTCAGCAGAAATGGAAAATACAGGTACGTTTTAGTGAAAGGGCTAAACATTCAGAACAGTATGAGGTGACATGTTTTCCCGCTGTCTCGTTGTCTTTGTAGAAGTGTGTCCTGTATTGGCCGGAGAAGAGGGGAATCTATGGGAAGGTGGAAGTGTTGGTGAACAGCATCAGAGAGTGTGAACACTACACCACTCGCAGCCTCACACTCAAGGTTCACACACTTTTTAAAAACACACTCATTTATTATTTATATTTATTACATTTTTAGTTGGGGCTTGGGACTAATATCTTGTGTGTGTGTGTGTTTTTGTGCAGTGTGGGAATCAAACCCGCGAGCTGCAGCATTACTGGTACACATCGTGGCCTGACCACAAAACCCCAGACTCTGCATTGCCCCTGCTGCAGCTGATGGCTGATGTTGAGGCAGACAGACAAACAGCCGCCGCCATGGGACCAGTTGTTGTCCATTGCAGGTATCGAGAGTTTGACCTGGAAACATTTTCCTGTCGCAACTGAAAAGTGTTTGAAGTGACTCCATTAACCACGCTCCTCCTCTGGCAGTGCCGGGATAGGCCGGACTGGCTGTTTCATTGCTACAACAATAGGCTGTCGACAGCTGCAGTTGGAGGGAGTGGTGGATGTACTGAGCATCACCTGCCAGCTCAGAGCCGACAGGTAATACAAACTGGAAAACTTTTATTACTACACATGCACGACATGGTACAACTTCCATTTCCTTAAGGCTACGAAAAGCATTCACTGTTTACTGTGGCGCAGTGTGTAATATCATTATTACACTAACTAATAATCTCTTTGTGTCTTCACGTGCAGAGGTGGTATGATCCAGACAGGTGAGCAGTACGAGTTTGTCCATCACGCACTGAGCCTATACGAGGCCCGCCTCTCAGCAGAAACCAGCCAATGAGAGTCCATCACCAAGAGGAGAGGTCTGCTTGAACCCTGAGGTGCGCTGACATAGCGAGTCCTTGTCAGGTATGATCTCTGAGAGCTGGGCTTTCTCTGAGAATAGGTGATTCTCAAGTCATTGAGTGTGATGGACAACCAATGGGAACTGTTGTGGGCGGAGCCTGTTGAAGGAATGAGGAAAGGTAAATTTCTGAAAATGGAATGTATCCGTTCTTCTTCTGCTGTTTCATGTTTTGTCGCTGAGCGGCTCTTCAGAGGAAGTCGAGACACCCGGCCACTTCACTTCTCTTAACCGACTGACTCTCCGATTGTGTTGTTTTTAACTAACCGGTCCTATTACCTCTTTCCTGTCATGGAGACGTAGAAGTAGTTTGACTAAAATCGATGGTACATTGTTCAATAACACTATTGTGTTTCTGTGTCTTATGGGATTTTAACATTGTTTTTAATGTGGTGTTCTTATGCGAAAGGCTAATTGGAAAATGACTGTTAGCTGGTTGCACTGTTGGTTAAGCTACTGTACCACCACTGAACCAACCCTTCAACCGTGCCCCTGTTTGTGACTTCAGCACGCCGTAGGTTACTCTGTCCCAACACTGCTGACCTTATCAGAAGAGTTCAAAGGTCAGATTTATTTTTATTCAGTCAGTTTAACATACAGTGCAAACAGACAAAAACCAATAGTAACTAATAACCTATATAATAACTAATAACGATAAAGAGAAAGAAACACATTAGGGTGCTTTTAATCCATTATGCCTTCTTCAAGCGGTGACCGTCTTTCCATAAACGTTTCTATTTCCGGTCGAAGCCATGACGTTCACCACCATCACGTTAACCCTTTCTCTGTGTTGTTCAGTGCTTAAGGATCGAAGCATACCAAAAAATAAAAAGTGCCGTTCAGATTAAAATTCAGATTAAAATCTATTAAAACCTATTAAACTTTATCTCTTATTGACTCTCACTTATCTTTGCAGTCCCAGAATATTGATACCAAATATAATCAATAAACATCAAAAGCTCTATGTTAATAAGCCAGCAGAGCAATGCATTTTTCATGTTTATACATGTGTTAACACTACTTTCTGATATGTTAGCAAGCGTGCTTTAAACCACACAGTGTTGACTGGGTGAGCCAGTACTGTGGTTAGCCAGCTAATAAACTCACATCGTCTTAGCTGAAACCACAACAGTGACATTTTTGCCCAGTGCTAAGGTCACAAATGGAACTACCTCCAGCCATGTAACGCATGCTAAACGCTAACAAACTAATGCAATGATGATTAAACTCCTGCTAAGCTAATTCCTGTTCCACAGCAATCCCAGAGGCTCATTCTAGCGTTAGATGATGCTAATACGTATGATGTTATACTAATTAATGGACATTAACCTGTTAGCTCGTGGTATTACTAGCACGCTACGGTAATGCAGTTATTTCATTAAGCCATTTAAACCTAGTTTCCTGCCGTTTAAACCATGCTGGTAAAACAATAACACTTTTATGTTGCAATATTTTTTTGTACTACTCAACAATTACAACCCCCACGAGGATTTGCCAGCAGTACAGGAACACTGATAAAGACCATGTGGACACAGTGCACATGTTAGAATTTATTTATTTAATCCATGTTGAAATATTTTGATATTTTAGTCAAAATGGAGTTTTTCAGCAGAATCCAAAAACGGTTTTCTGAGTCGTTCCTGACACAACACAGCAGTTGACCTTGTGTCTTGCATTGACAATTCCCCTGTTGTGTGAAATATTACTTTATACCAAAAATGTGAAACAACTTAAGTCACAATGGTGCAATCGTTCCATCGATGTGATGTTGTAAATTAAGTTATCTAGTGAGTGAGTTATTTTGGTGTATCAGAGTAATAATAACTTTATTTTTATACTGTTTTTACATGTTTTTGATGTGTTTAGCAGCCATCAGCTATTTGTCGACTCGCATGAACGCTCTTTATCTGGGGTACAAGCCTCATCTCTAAATGATCAATTTAACAGGAGCTGGTAGGAAATGACAGCTGACTCAAGTCAAACCTCACCCCTGTTTAAACTGTGTTTAAACATCCAAATAAAAACTGGACCATTTGAGTCAAATGCATATGAGACAAAATGTTATGAAAAGAGTGAAATCCACTTTTTCATACATCCCATATAATTATATATCTTAGAATAAAATGTGAAACAAAAAGGTTTTGCCAGTTCCTGGGGTGTTGACTTGTTTTAGAGATCTGAGGTTTCTACAGTAACACCATTAATGGACAACATTAACATATACATATAATCTGCTCTCTGTGTGAATGGGATAACATTGTACAGTACACATTAAAGTGCTATTAAAACTGACGTGGGCAGTTACATTTCAGTCCTCGGATCACAAACGTGGAGATCTTGCTGCTAAAACTGGGAGCGTCGGGACCAGACAGCTGACGGACAGTAAACAAGTGAAACTTTGAAGACTCTTCTTTTTCTAGGTACCAATATATTTTTATTTCTATCTTTACTTGTGATACTATCAAGGGACTTTGGACCTGCGTCTGTTTGTCTACACGTCCAACATGCCTCCTGGGACCATCATCAACCCACTTTTCACTGGAGTCAATTCAAATCGGATCAATTTCGAAACTGAAAAGGGTAAAAAAAAAAAAATCTGACGTGTGACAGTTTGACAGTGATGCAATGTTTAGCTTGAACCGACTGAAGTGAAAGGAAGTTGAGCCCTGCCTCCATTCCCACTGCAGCAGTGGGTACAACAACACACACTGCCTCTGACGTAGTATTGTGTATGTACAGTAGGTGGCGGTTGATGTCCTGTACTTTAATGTTGTTGACTGACTGATGGGGATTAAAGGGACACTAAACATTTTCAATTTTACACAGTTGTTCTGCTGTCGTCGCACCGTAGAGGAAAAAACGTCTGTATGCACTTTATTTTGCGGGTCCTTACAGTTTCCTGTTTTCTTGAAGGAAACTGAGACATAACTGCACAGTCACTGAGAGATTCCTGGAAGGTATGAAGAATTAGAGCTGCAACTAACGATTATTTTCATAATCGATTAATCTACTGATTTATTTTTTGATTACTTATTGAAATTTTTGCTGAAAAATCCAGCCCCCTCCCCCCAAACCCCCAAATATTCAGTTTGCAAAGATGTAGATTTGCATTAAATGTTTATTTCTCCTTCACATAATGAAGAATAAATACTGTTGTTACTGAGAAATATCTTTTCTTCTGTACAGGACTTTGTGCACGTGCAGTGGAGGTAATCCATCGATACTACAGTCAGTGTTCAAACTATCAGAACTTTATTTCAAACTTTTTAAAGATACCAAATATGTCAGTAAACTTTTAACTCATCAAACAGAGCAGTTCATCTCACTAATCATCTCCTAATTAGAGCATTAGGACCGTTTAATGTGTTTTAAGTTGTGAATACTGAGAAAGGAAAAACTGCCACATTAAAATTCAGAATGTTAGAGTCCCTTTAAACCTCCACTGTGTGGGCATTACAGCTCAGTCAGAGTTCACCCGATGCTAATTAGTGTACGTACAGTACATGTTTTTTTTTATGTATTACTAATCAACTTGAATGTTGTAACATTAGCCACTGCGTAGTGCTGTAACCTCTCTATCTACTCTATCTACATATATACTGTTACCTGTAATCTGTACGTAAAGACTCTGGACATAAAAACAGTGGAGCTCTGACTCTTGTCTGGGACTGACTGTCTCGAACCCAGGACCCAGGAACTGGGCCCGACCAAAGCTCTGGCTGCAGCCGTTCTTTGGGTAGACGGGTAAGGTGACGTGGTGGGAACAGGTTTAGCAAGTGCTCTGTTAGAATTTAGTTGTGTGATTGTAGACGTAGCCTTAAACACACCTGTCCCCAGTCTGAGGGCGGCATCACGTTACTGGTGACTCTTGATGGTGAAATTAAGAATTAAGCTTTGGAGCTGAAGCTGCTGTTCCTAGAAACCTCAGCATGTCATATAACCAGAGAGAGTCAGACAGAGAGAGGAGGGAGCAGGAAGGAAGGAAAGAGGTGTGGATGACTAAATGTAACTCAGACCAACTCGAACAAAAGCAGTTTGGCCTTTGACTCGTTCCGCTGCACAACAGAAAAGTCAACTCCAACGTTTTGTGGGTCAAATTCCACCTCTGACTTATTTTTATTTACTTTATCATTAAAAAATATTAATAATAATCATGAGAGTTTAGTTTTTAAATGTCAAGATGACACATTAATTCTAATGTTTAAAAATAAATTTTCACATTTATTTATTTATATATATTTTTTAATGAAACACTTTTTAAACGTGGTGTTTGAATATCAGTCACACCGGAACCATGAAAGGAGGGATTTAATATGGATCCAGAACTAAATTTACACCTGACGAAACCACATCAAGAGACGACACAGCGAACTCTGAAATCCACGACGATCCCGTCTCAGTGGGAATTAATCAAACGCTCGTCTCTATTTTTATTCTACCTCTGCTGTCAGAGCAGCTAGGTGTGCTGCTATTGTAGTTACCTATTTATAGCCTCCATCCATCCAGGGTTTGTAGTCGTGCCTTTGCAGTGACTCACAGCGCTTTTGGCTTGATTGAGGAAGTCCGTTAGTGACTCCCAACCTCAACACTATAGAGTCTGACCGACAGAGAGACAGGCAGGAAGAGAGACATACAGCTTGTGAGACAGGCAACGAGTCCAGGGGAAAGAGGAAAGACAGACTGAGAGCTCTGAGTTGAGGATGGACGTGAGACAGAGAAGAGACGACAAACCAAAGAGGCTGAAGATCTGGAAAAAATGAAAACTCTTCTCGTCAAATAAGGAATGAACCTGTTCTCCGAGACAGAAAAGGGACATTTAACTAGTTGTTTTCTTTTCCAGCTGTAAATTTCCAGAAGGATTTGTTCTGCGCTGAAGACCACAGAGATAAAAGCGAAGGATACTTTGTGAAATCTGAACTCACATCTTCTACCTCAGCCTCAGGATTATGGTGGTGTTTGCTCTGTCTGAGGATCTGAAGGAGGATCAAAATGCTGAAATGTAAAGTTCATAGTTACCTCTGCTCCCTGTGGTTCACCTCACTGCTGCTGCTGATCCAGGTCAGTCTGATCCCACCGTTTTATCTCATACCTTTATTTATGAAATCAGCTGATGGATTATTAAGGTGCAGCACTGTGCTTCTAACGGCTGCGACGAACCGTTCTCTTCATCATCAGTTTAATCTGCAGTTAAACAGGTGTCTGCTATGAGATCCCAAAATCCTAACTAATGTTTATTTGACCAACAACTTTACAGTCAGATTTCACAAAGAAAAGCATCATCGGCTTTGAGAAGCTTCAAGGGAAGCAAAATTTTACGCTTTACATTAATTCCTTGTTTTTTTTGCCTTCAGTTTGCAAAATCATCTTTTCTTGTTATACCTGAAAGTATGAAAACAAAGCCACAGCTTTACTCGATGACTTGAACATTTGCTGTTCTGCTTCCAGAACGGAAAATTTATATTCACACATTTACGCAGTGTAAGCTCGTAATCTGCAAAATGTAAATTTACCATCATACCTGGGAATTCAGGTGAGACTCAGGTGAGTGTGTCTGTATAATATTGAACTTTTAATGACACTGTGACTGTATAAATAGGACGGATGATCTTTAAAGGGGTGTCAGCGCAGCCTGCAGGGCTCAGTTCTGTATGTTCCACTGATATTTGCACAGTTTCATTTTCCTCGGTCATCATTTCCTTCTCTTCCTGTCTGTTTATCTGTCAGTGCCTCCTCCCTGCAGTATCGTTGTTTCTGAACTCCCTGAACTTCATTATCAGTGACAAATTATTTTATGTTCTGTTCTGCTTCCCGGTCTTAAAGGTTATAGAGCTCAGAACAACTGAGACCAACTACATTATCACTCACTGCACAAACACTCAAACATGCACGATGTGAGAGGTCGGTTGGACGGTCAAACCCAGAGAGTGATAAAAACACACGGACACTGCAGTTCTAGTTCCTTAAATAGCTGCAGCTGATTAACCTCCACAGTCTGTTTGGTGCTGAATGTTTTTGGTTTTGAATAATTTCATCAAATGGAAAATAAAATAAAGGATAAAAAGCTTCTGCAGATCTCATTTGTTTAATCGATGAAAAAAACATGAAAAAACAAGTTTGAATTTTTCAGGATCATGTACCAAACACACATTTCAGTAGCACTTTGACCCACAAAGGTTTCAATCCTGGTCCTGTCAAGTCTATGAAGTCACTGAAACCTTCACGCAGAGATAAAATAATAATAATAAAATATTTAGAAAGTGAGTAAAATACGAAGGAAAAGCTCTGGAAGGTTTTGGGGGCCGGTCAGAGCTTCATCTAGGGTCGAGGGTTTTGGACTCAGCCCTGATCCCCAGAAACACTTTCAGAACAAAAGGATCAAAGTACTGCTGCAGCCAGAGTCTTTGAAAACCAGACCCTGGTCTGCTGTAGACTTTGAAACCTGGCTGTGCTGTCAATCAAAGTGTCTGGTGAAGCTTCTCCACCTGCTCCTGCAGCGTCGTGTTTGTTTGGTGGTAGTGGAACGCTTCAGGAGGACGAATCAGGTTAAACAAAGACATATAAACCTCCTCTAAGCTGAAAATGAACAGATGCTGTGTCTGAGCTGTCTCTAGAGAAAAGATGGATGGAAACTCCAATAAAACCACGGTTCCTTCATGTTCATTGATGACATGAATTCCTGACGTTTTATTTTACTGTGTCACTGATGTTCATGTCGTGTCTCCTGTCAGGATCGGAGCAGTGCAGCTCCCACAGAGGACCAGTCTGCCCCGTGTAGCATCTCTGTATCTGAACCAGATTCCAGTCTGGACCCCATATCACTAACTGTTAACACACCTGGACGGGACTGCTCCTTCATCGTGATGTCTCCGGACACTGGAGCAGACTACACCGAGTGCAGAAGAAGAACAAAAGGAGACCAGGAGTTAGAGACTAATGAGATCGGAGGCCGGGAGCGAGGAGAGGAAGCGGTGGAGGAGAGGCGGGTGGAGGCAACAGGAGCTAACTCTCTGGGAAACAACCAGCTAGGAGGGGAGGATGGCGTGAGTACGGGCGTCCAAGATGTTTTCACCTGTGTGCTGGATCAGCTGGAGCCTGGGATCACCTACCAGCTGCAGGTCAAATCCCAGAAAGACGAGGAGACGGCAAACCTCACCCTGCACACCAGTAAGTCCTGATCCAGTCCTGACAGAAATAACTGCATTAAACAAATGACTTTTTGTGCCTAAAGATCTTAAAACACGGCGATCTGCTAGTGAAGACCATGTGATGGGGCTGAAAGCTCCAGAACAAGTGAGTAGGTGGACCTTGAGATGAGATTGCGATCAGCTTGACTGTTTCTGACATCAGGACAGGAAACAATACAAAGACCAGATGTTTCACATCAGGCCGGAGTGGCTGGATCTGGGTTCTGGATGAGGCTGAAGCTGGATCTGTGCATCCTTTTGGTTTTGGTTTGTTTTTAGCTCTCCTGGCAGAGTAAACCACCTCAAAAACTTCATGTCCAGTTTTACAGCTAGGATCTAAAAATGCTCTGTGTTTATTTGAGTGGTTTTGGGGTCGTTTTCATGCACAGGTGTAACCAATAACATTATTGATGGCTCTGTTCCATTGCAAGTGAGCCAGCACACACAGTAAATGGCATTGGGCCATTATTAATGTCATTAGTTACACCTGTGTTTGACTTGTCATAATGTTGATCAAATGAAATTGACAAAACAATTAATCAATCAAGAAAATATTCCTTTTCTTACCATATCAAACATTAGAGAAGCTGCAACCAGGGAGTTAACTTTGTTTAATCAAATCATGTTTCTTTCACTGCTGCTCGCAGGGTCGTGTTTATTTTGCTCTACGCTGTCTGAAGGTTTTATATGTCCATGCACACACCTGTACCTGTGTCGACCTGTGATGTCACATGCTGGAGACGTTTGAAGTCGAACCTCCAGTTCACAGTATTTAGTCCAAGTATTCTGTTTTGTTCTATTGTTTCCATCTCCTCTGACCTCTCGTTGTTTGAAGTGAAAGAACACGACATGACCTCCATGTCGTGTTGAGTCTTTGTGTGTGTGTGTGTGTGTGTGTGTTAATGTCATGTAGCTTCCCCTCTCTGTAGCTCTGTGATTAGCTACAGGAACCGCTGCCTGCTGAGAGAGTGATAGAGCAGTTGAAGTACATTTAAGTGTGTGTGTGTGTGTGTGTGTGTGTGTGTGTGTGTGTGTGTGTGTGTGTGTGTGTGTGTGTGTGTGTGTGTGTGGTGTGTCTACACTGGAGGGCGTCCAGAACAGAAGTTGGACGTTCAGTGTGTATTTCCATCGTGGGCAGAGCTCAGAGTTCAGCCATTTCCTGCCTCCATTGTTTCTTTGTTCTGTGGGAAACACTGGAAAAGGGCGTGAGGGTGTGTGTATGTGTGTGTTAGTGTGTCTTTGTGTACGTGTATGTGTGTGTAGCATTCGGAGGAAACGGGGTGTTACTGCACCCGGTCGACTCTCGTCAGTAACCTTCTCAGCAATGCGAAACACTTCTGCCGTGGTGTTTCTTATCTTCAGCGCCGTGACTGTTACAAACACTGACCTTTGGTTCGTGCTCACACAACCGCTGCTCGTTTATTTTTACCTTTTTCCACTGTTCACCTTCGGTAACTGGTTCATTAAAACTGTTAATTGACTCTTTTGGCCACTTGGAGGCAGCAGAACAAGAAACACCACATCTGACACATGAGGCGGTCTCTGAGTCCACCTGATGGATCTCAGTCCAGTGGTCCCTCTCTTTTAGCTCTGTGTTTGGTCTCCACCAGCTTCTGAGGGAAACATCTGGCTGTTTAGCTGCTAAATGCTGCATATATATTCAATATATTCAATATAATAGATGGAAATAAATAAATGTTTCACATTATATGATTCTAACTGAATTATTTTGTCATCATTCATTCGCTCATCTGTTACGGATGAGTCGACTGAAACATCAATAAACACAAATAACTCCACAAATCCTTACCACAAAATTCTAATGTATTATAAACTGCATAGGAACGCTTAATGAAGGGATGAGGAGGTTAAAGAGTGAAAATGTGCTGTAAAATGATGACATTATTAATCCATAATTAATACTGTATAAATACTCAGAATCTGAGTTTTAAAGGAGCTGAAATCCAGCTCACAGTTCTGGATTCTTCAAACTGATTTCTCAAATTGTTGATGGAGCAGAAAACATCGACAGGTGATGACGAGGCCACAGATTTGAGGCGTCGGATCCTTTTCCTGCTGTCTGACTGAACCTCGCCTTCAGAACACATAAATCACTTTAAAGGAACAGTCCCACTGTTTGTGATACTGTGGACATTAAGTCAGGCTCCTCTTCACCTGAGCACTGGACTCAGAGCTGAGACTGGAATCCATCATCTCGTCTAATGAGAAGGTTTCCATTTTCATCATGATCAAGACAAAGGTCCAATGTTCTATAAGCACTCAGTGTCCACTTTATTAGGGACCCCTGTAGAATCTACTGCATCAGCTCTGCTATAAACTATATAAAGTCATAAAGGTATTTATTGAATCATATGTTTTAGAATTGTACTGAATTTATATAATAATAATTTATATTCAGAGGTTAGAAACTCCTCCGTATAATGTAGCTCAGTACAAACCACCTTTAACTGTGACCTCAGTGATAAATTAATAGTTGAATTTGGTGTTGTGTTCGTCATTGCTTCTGTTTTCTGACAGTGTGTGTGTTGTGTTGCATCAGGGCCGTCAGCGGTGAGCGGCCTGGCGGTGACCTCCAGGACCTGCCGCAGCCTGGGTCTTTCCTGGCAGGCCGGCCCCGGCAGGACGCAGCGCTTCAGGCTGCAGCTGTGGGAACGACCTCAGAGTCCGGATCACTCAGGTCTGTTTTCAGATCCTGACTGGGTTAGGGTTCGGCGTTCAGTTACACTGTGAGACTAACATGCCTGTGGCGTGACTCCATAGCAAATGTTGTTTGGTCATTAGGTCCAGGACCACTTTGGTCCAGGACCACTTTGGTCCAGGACCACTCTGGTCCAGAGTGAAATGTCTCAATGAAACTTTGGTGAATCATCATTAGACCTGGTTCAGACATTCATGGCCTCCCTCTAGGTCTGCTGAGGAACGAGACTTTAGAGAGCACGACAACACAGCACACGCTGGTGAACCTGACGCCGGGGCGACTGTACAACGTTACCGTGGTGACGGAGGCTGGCGATCTGCAGAACAGCAGGATGATCGAGGCCCAGACAGGTACAGACAGAGAGAGAGCGAGAGAGGAAATAAAAAAAAACAAAACATTTTATATCCGAGTCTCTTTTTCTTCCCAGCTCCCTCTCCTGTGTCCAACCTCACCACCAGCTTTCGCAACAGCACAAGACTGTTGCTGTCATGGCAACGACCCGAAGGCGACCTGGACTCGCTCATCGTCACCCTCTCAACCAATGGCTCGAGCCACTGGGAGACGACGCTTCCTCCTGATGCCACAGAGGTCGCCGTCGATCAGCTGACTCCCGGCACAACCTATAAGGTTGCGGTTGTGTCAAAGAGTAGTGAGCTGACGAGCCAATCAAACATCGCCGTCAGCACGGGTGAGACTTTGTTCTTTTCATTTCTGTCGTTTCCCTTTCTCGTCTTTTCTTCATCCTGTCTTTTTCCTGTCTCCAGCTCCTGCAGCAGTGTCCCTCCTCTCCCTGTCTCCCTCCTCCTCCGGGGGACTCCTCCTGTCCTGGGTGCCCCCCCCTGGCCGCTGGGAGAGTTACAGTTTGTTCCTGTTCGACGGCTTCCAGACGTTAGTCAGTACCACAGTGGACCGGGATTCAGTGGAGTTTATTTTCCCTGGGACGAGTCTAACGCCTGGAAAGAGGTATAGAGCCGTGCTGAGGGTGGAGAGTGGAGGACTGACGGCTGAGAGCAGCTGTGACGGATCCACAGGTGAAACTTCTGCAGAAATATTCAACAAAAAATATATACACAGGTATATTACTGCAAAAATAAATGACAGAAAGTACTGACACTTAAAGGAACTTTGAATGTGTGAGTGGATAAATGCATCACTGCAGGAAGACGTCAGAAAACACAGAATCACAGAAGAAATATACGAGAGGAAGTCATCGTCATCAGATCAGAGATGTGAAATAACGCTTTAGAAGTGTAAGAGAAAATCTGAAGAACCTAAACACGCGTCGTCTCTGCAGCTCCTGCTCCGGCGGTGGACCTCCATATTCGACACTCGGACGAGACCTCGCTCAGTGCCATGTGGAGCCACGCCCACTCTGGGTCACGTGACAGCTACTTCCTCACCATTCGCCACGGTAATGATTTGTCAGATGGCAGAAATCAAACGCTAAGAGCTGGATGATCTATCCAATTAATTAATCTGTCCTGAATGTCGTAGATAATGTCACCATGGATACCAGGGAGGTGGAGCCTAACATGAGGGAGTGCACGTTCAACGTCCTCACACCTGGGAGACAGTACACCATCACCGTGACGACCAGGAGCGGGAAACTGAACACCTCTGTGTCTGTGGAAGGAAGGACAGGTTATAATAGATTTATAAAACAGAATTATTACTTCAGTGAGCAGTGTTTGATAAAAATGGATTTTAAAAGTACAAATACAATATTAGTGCAGTTTATAATCTATAATTTACACATTATAGGGTTTTTGAAGGCAGGTACCTTTGTTTTTTTTTTTTGTTTTTTTTTTTTTACCACAGTGGTAGAAAAAGAAAAATTTATATTTATGAATATTCATCACCAGAATTTAAGACCTTTCAGACCCTGTGTTAAAGTTTTTACGTGAATCCGATAAGGTTGATCGTACAGTGGATTCAATGTTCATGTGGAAAAATTTGACACATTGATTATTATCAGGATTTTGAAGACCCTGGTCCTCACAGGCATGTTCTCTATATTAACTAGACAGTGTGTCTGTGTGTATCGCAGTTCCCATGGCGTTGCAGAGCATCACCCTGAGCAGCTCAGGAGTCAACAGCCTCCAGGCATCATGGGAAAAACCACCAGGAGACGTGGACTCGTACATACTGACCCTGCTGCAAGACAGGTGTGTGTGTGTGTGTGTGTGTGTGTGTGTGTGTGTGTGTGTGTGTGTGTGATTTCACTGTAACACCTGAGTTTTTAAAAAGAGGAGTGTCTCTTAATAATATGTTTGTTCACATCAGTGTGGACACTAAACTGTCCTCATCCTCCACAGTGTTGTGGTTCAGAACCTCAGCGTCCCACTGGGTTCTTCCTCTCTGCTGCTGGCTGGTTTAACACCCGGCGCCCTCTACAGGCTGCTTGCTGCCACTGTCAGCGGGGGGCTGCAGTCTAAAACCACTCGTCTGGAGGCTTGCACAGGTGAGACACACAACTAAAACTGATATTTGACCTTTTATTCTTTTTTGCAGTCTGCAGTCTTTCAGTCATGAATTTATTTTTTAATAGCTGCTTATAATTTTAAATTTTTTGGAATTCGTTCATTTGAATTTTACAGACTGAAAACTTTCTGTTTTCCAGACGACATTGGTCTTTTTGTTCACAAGAAGTCTCTTATTGTTTAAGAAGCCAAAATAATGTGAAGAGTTCACAGCACACACACACACACACACACACACACACACACACACACACACACACACACACACACACACTGCTCCTGGTTATATAAGGCTTGTCGGTCAGTCGGGCTCTTATTGTGTAGAGACAATATCTCTGTGCAGAATTTGTGTTGCTTCCGCTCAAACACATTCAGCTGCTGTTAGCAGGAAAAACTCAGTGACCCCTCGAGCAAACAGAGAATCAGAGAAACTGATTCTACAAACCTGATTCCCTCATTGTCATGTTCACAACTTCATTGATTTAACAGCTGCCAGTTATTGATCATTTTTCTGTGTGATCATTATCACAACTTTACAAATGAAACAAGAGCTTTACTATGGAAACCTTTATAGATCCATACATACTTTGTCAGTGTTACAAACGTGTGTGTGTGTGTGTGTGTGTGTGTGTATCAGTAGAAGTGTATAAGTATGTGATAACATCAGAGAGTTTTTAGAACAATAGCTCAAATGCCAGAAAGATGGTTTGGAATGTTCCACACACACAAAGACGCCCAGCTCAAAGGCTTCCTGCACACACACACACACACACACACACACACACACACACACACACACACACACACACACACACACACACACA
>JBBMJY010000015.1:878907-893312 GCA_037833715.1 Toxotes lorentzi | reverse complement strand
GTGTGTTGGTCAGTGTGTTGTGTGTTGATCAGTGTGTTGTGTGTTGATCAGTGTGTTGATCAGTGTGTTGTGTGTTGATCAGTGTGTTGATCAGTGTGTTGGTCAGTGTGTTGTGTGTTGGACAGTGTGTTGTGTGTTGATCAGTGTGTTGTGTGTTGATCAGTGTGTTGATCAGTGTGTTGGTCAGTGTGTTGTGTGTTGGACAGTTGTTCTTTCTGTTATTAATTCAAATTAAATTGTATTTTCTTTTTGTAAAACAGTCTGTGGGTGAAGGTTTCTCACAGTAGTGTTAAACATCAATACGTGATTCTGTTTGTTTGTTTATTTGTTGTTGTTTTATTTTTTTTATGTTTGATGGCTGTTGCACTCGTTTTTTTTCTTCTTGTTCATGACTTTAATGTTCAGTATAGGAGAAGACATCCTGTTATAACCGCTGTCACCTCTTTCCTTCAGCCCCAGCATCCGTCTCCGAGGTAACCGTTGCTAACGGCGGCAGGTCAGATGCTCTGCAGGTGTTGTGGCGTCCAGCGGTGGGCGTGGTGGACAGTTACCTGGTTCGTCTTCAGTACGGGATTCGAGTCGTCCACACGCTCGCCGTGTCGCACTCCTCGGTACCCGAGTGCTCCTTCAGCTCGTTGGTCGCCGGTCGGCTATACACGGTTGTCATAGTAACGAGGAGCGGCAAGCTGGAGAACTCAACCACGGTTCAAGCGCGAACACGTGAGGGGGCATAACATTGACTCATATTTTATGTTTATGTGTTTAAATATTTGCTGTGATGCACATTTCAGTTCATGTTAAATCTTTATTTATTTGTTTGTTTGTTTGATTTGTATTGTATTTACAGTTCGATTTCCCAACAAAGCAGAGCTGATATTCAGCGCGTCTGAACGTTGTATTCCTAAGTGACACACTTGGTTTGTGTTCTGTATTTTCTTGTTGCCTGTTGCAGAACCTGCCGCGGTGGAGAACCCAACAGCTGTTCACTCTGCCCGGGACGACTTCCTCAGGGTGTGTGTGTACCTTTGTGTAGATACTGGATTTATAGTCATTTACTCCACATAAATATCTCGTGAATCGGATCTCTCAGAACATCAGAGATGTTAGCTGAGGTTGAACAGCTGCGTTTCGGCCCCTGTGTTGTGTGCAGGTGTACTGGCGTCATGCGGCTGGAGATCTGGACCGCTACGGGGTTCTGATCCGTTACAACCACAGTGTCCTGCAGAACAAGAGCGTCTCCGCCAGCAACAGCGAGTGCGTCTTCTCGTCTCTGACGCCGGGGAGACTCTACACCGTCACCGTGGAAACCTGGAGCGGAGGCTACGTCAGCAGCGCCTCTACCGACGGACGCACCTGTCAGTCACAAACCAGGGGAAAAATACATATTATATACTAATATATGAAGGATTTTGAGTGAATGTCTTGTTTCTCTTCAGTTCCAGCAGCTGTGGGAAATTTGACGCTAGGTAAGGCAGGGACAGGTGATCTGACTGTCACCTGGAGCCCCGCCCCTGGAGATGTGGACCATTATGAGGTGAGATTAAGTCTGTTTTCTCACAGCTATTATTGAAGCAATTTCTACTATTTATATTTATTATTTGTCCCCAGGTCACTCTGCTCTTCAACGACACTCGGGTTTTCCCTCCAGTCACGCTGGGCAGCGAGATGCAGCATCACCGGCTGACCTCTCTGACACCCGGGCGTCTTTATAAGATTGTGGTGTCGACGTTCAGCGGGCCGAACCAAAGGGCCCAGTTCATCGAGGGACGGACAGGTACGAAGATCCAGCATCGCTGTACTACTTCGCTTTAATCACCACGAGACTTCTCTCCTCTCACTGTGTTCTCCTCTCCAGTTCCCAGTTCAGTGGGGAACCTACACATGGCTCCTCGACCTGGTCTGAAGGACTCTGTTGGTGGGCTCTTGGTCACCTGGACACCTGGAGACGGAGACCTGGACACGTACATCGTCTCCTTGTCGACCACGGTCAGTCCAACTGCACAGATCAGGTTCATTATGAGAGAATGAATGGTGATGGACGAAAGTCCGCATGGACAGATGATAGATCAACATCTGGCAGCGTCCTGAGCAGGACACAGAACAGAGAGAATAATCAACAGCTGTATAGAAACCGTTACAAATTCAAATGAATAAATAAGTTAGATGAATAAAATCTGTCTTCCTGTCTCCAGGACGGAGTCATCCTCGAGACTCGTCCCGTCCCTAAACACGTCTCCTCCCTGGACTTTGTGGATCTGGTCCCAGGCCACACCTATACCATCACCGTCCAATCACTGAGCGGGACGCTCACCAATACCAGTACAGCCACCGGCAGGACAGGTAAGACTGAACCACTGATGAGATTAATAGAAATGAATTTATTCTGAATAATTCTGATGAATAAAAAGCTGTTACCCCCCTCCAGCTCCAGCCAGTGTCACCGCGCTGCAGGCGGATAATGATCACACCACCCACAGCCTCACCGTCAGCTGGGAGAGACCGGTGGGTGTTTACGACGGCTACGGTCTGCAGTTACTGGACGAGGCCGGCGTCCTCGTGGCCAATCGCTCGGTGTCTGTGGAGAGTCGAAGCGAGCGGCTGGAGGGTCTGACCTCAGGGAAGCGTTACCGTGTGAGGGTGGTGACGCTGAGCGGTGGAGTCCCGTCTCTGGAGGCCACAGCACAGGGACAAACACGTGAGTCTCTTTATTAGGAACACATCAGCGACTAATGTTATTATTCACACCTGTGCTTCCTGTTTGCTGTGAAAAGGGTGAGCTGTGCCTCCCGGTGGCTGTTTAGCACTTTTAGCTGATTCTTCCCAAAATAACTTAAACTAAGACGAATCTCTCTCCATCCCTCGTTCAGGTCCGGCCGCAGTCAGCAACCTAACGCTCACTTCAACCAACACCTCCTCTCTCGCCTTCTCCTGGCGTCCTTCAGACGGCCACGTCGAAATCTATGACCTGTCCCTCTACAGCGTCCCTGAGGCAACAGCCAATCACAGGAAGGAGCATCACCAGGTGAGCTCTGCTGATTCCACTCACCTGGAAGTTGTCACACAGCAAAGAGTGGGAAAGAGAAAAAACCTGAATCAGGTCAGGATTTGCTGTGGCCCCCCTTTCTTTATGACTGATGATGGAGAAGAGTCTGAAACCTTTGCACAGAACTGTTTAAATCCACACAGCATCACATGAGACAGATAAAGTCATGGGGGCGTCTGGTAGCAGGTTAACGTCAGGTATAGTTTAGCTTAGTGTAACGTTGTGTGTGTGTGTGTGTGTGTGTGTGTGTGTGTTTCAGGCTGTAGGTGAGCTGGTGGACCTGCAGAAAGTCAGTTCAAATGCACACAGCTGTGTTTTTTCCGGCCTGAGAGCAGGAAGTTTGTACCGACTGCAGGTGGTGAGCTGGAGCAGAGGCATGAGCAGCGACTCCTCTGTGCTCGCCAGGACGGGTCAGTGGATATGTCACCATCATCATCATCATCATCATCACCATCGTCATCATCAACACCATCATCACCTTTTCTGTCTCGTCTCTTCTGCAGTCCCGTCTCCAGTTTCGTCTCTTCAGGCTCAGAGTTCGGGACGGACGGACAGACTGACGGTCAGCTGGCAGCACGCAGAGGGAAGCTGGAGCAGCTATCAGGTAAACGCACAGGAACCCTGCCAGATGGAGAGCCTGGTTCTTACGTGTTACATGATAACTACCACATCTTTTGTATTCAGGTGGCATTATACAATGTCTCTGGAGCCACTCTGGCAGCTCAGATGTTGGGGGCGGAGCACAGGAGTCACATGTTCCAGGGGCTGGTCCCTGGTAGGCTGTACCGTGCTGAGGTCATCACACACAGCGGGGAGATGACCAATAACATCTCAGCTTTTGGACGCACCTGTAAGTCAAGTGAAAACACACAGGAACACAAATAAGAAATGAATCAATACTAGTATTGATATTTTTATTTTGTCCTTCCAGCTCCAGAGCCACCCACCCAGCTGTATGTCAAACAAGGCCCGACCAATGAGATGAGAGAGATGTCCTGGTCTGGTCCCACCTCCGGGGACTACGATAACTTCAGCCTTCAGTGGACTCCTCCTGATCAGCTGTCAATCACACACACCAACCTGACTGGATGCATTGTGGGCGGGATGTTTCCAGGGCGACTGTATAACTTCACCGTGACGACCATCAGCGGGGGCGGGTCCGGAGGCGGGCCCACAGTCAGGAGTCAGCCAATCCAGGGAAGCGTCAGGACAAGTAGGTGGAAAACAGTCTTAAATCCAGTTTTAGAAAATCCTCAGTTTTAAATTCATTAAATTTAAATTCATCACTTCCAATAAGTCACAATTCCACTTCAAACTAGTTTAATGTGAGACATTAAAGTTCCACTTTCCCTAAAACATTTAATCAGTTCTTCAACATATAAGAGATTCTAATCATAACCTGGATTATTAAAGGATAAATTTAACATAAAGTCAATGCGGGCAGCTGCAAATGATTGTTAAAGAAAGTAGAAGTGGTTCATGTGGATTCAGTGTCTGAGCAGCAGCGCTCGCTGTGGCTCAGCTGTTTACTCCTCGTCTCCTCTGTGAGAGGAAATAAGCTGCAACACAGAGCTGAGATGTACAAGCACATAAATCACATCTTGAGATGTGATTTCTATTTCAGCCATGAGGTGGCAGCAGAGCAAAGGGTGTGAACATGAAATGAGAACACGGTGATTAGACCGTCTCCAGCTTCTGATCTATTTTCAATCAGTTTGTCTCTGGGGTTTTGGCTGCAGGGATAAAACTGATCAGTAGAATACACACACACACACACACACACACACACACCTTTATAAATATGTAAATGCTGAGGCCAAAGAGGTGCTGCCATATTTATTAGATACAGACTCTGCTAAAACACAAGGGAGGAAGAATCACAGCCACGTTTGTCTAAGCTGAAATAGTAGTAATCAATTTACAATCAATAATCCATAATAACAAAGTGAAAACATGTTTTTAGAAATGTTTTCCAATTTCTTAAAAATTGAGTTCCCCTCAGTTCAGAAGGCTCACACCTGTGTACATAAGGTCCACAGTTCACACTGCATGTCAGGACTAAACCGAGCCAGGTCCACGGGCCTCTCTGTAGACCTCCACAGGTCCTCTGTGTTCCCAGGAGCAGACCTCTGACCTCTGACCTCTGACCTCCCTTGGTCAGGGAGGTCCCTCTGACAGAGCCTCAGACATTAATATGTTTACAGTCATTTCTACAACATGCTTTCATTGTCGTTATGGATTATTGGCTGAAGGTCTGAATGATCTCTGAGCCACCGTGAAGTGACAGAGATCAGGTTTCATCGTCGGCTCCGAGCCAGAAAATGAAAAATGCTTCGTCTTTCTGCTGACTCACATTTATCTTCACTAACAGAGACATTTTTATCGTCTGATCAGAATAAACAGGGACGTTACCTTTGTTAGTTTGTATCGATGTGGAGTGTGTTGACCTTCATGTGGAAATAAAAACACAAACTGCAACTCACAAAAAATAAATAAATAAATGTAAATAAGGTTCTACTGGAAACTCATTGGACGGACTCTTCCCTCCTCTCCTCTCCTCCTCATCTCCTCGGACAGGTCCATCTCCTCTGAAGTCCATCCACTGCTTCCCCCTCTCGTCCTCCTCCCTCTCCTGCTCCTGGTCGCCTCCCGTCTCCGACTTTGACTCCTACGAGGTCGAGTGTCGCCGCCATGACAGTGGAGAGCTGGCCTCTGCGCTGAGGCTGGTAGGGGGCGTCACTGCGGTAACGCTGGAACACCTGGATGCGTACAGGAAGTACTCTGTGACGGTCAGAGTGTCGTCGGCCGGAGAGACAAGTCCACCGGCAACACACACCACTGTCACCATGATAGACCGTGAGTTTATATATATACATGTATATTTATAAATGTATTTGTACACACACTCACACACTCGCCTCAGGTGCAGTAGTGGAGTCTGGTGTTTTAATAAATCCTCAGTTTAAATAGGACTGGTCACCTGGGAGACGCAGAGGGAACAAAGAACAGCAGAGTGGATTGATTCATTAATTCACCTCCGAGTCTGTGAGTAAAATCCTTTCTAAAGGCTCAGGAGCGACTTTCAGAGCAGTTCAAGTACTGAGGTCGACAACATTGTTAAAATTTAGAGGGTACTTTAATACGATCAACAAATCAAAATCTGTTCCACCGGCTTCTTCTATTAGTCCTCCTGAAAATGTTTCTACAGTTTTTCATCTTCGGACAAAAAGAAACGTTCCAAACTTTCAAAACGTCCCCGTGACCCAAAACACTCTGAAAACTTTCCTCCTCGACTCTTTTCTTTCTTCTCTTTGTTCCGCTCAGTTCACATCCATCTCTCCCACCCTCCCCTCCACCTTCCTCTCTCTGCCTGCGTTGCATCATAAATCATCCTGACACAACTGGACTGGAAACAGAAGAAGACAAAGACAGAAAAAAGGCGACGACTGTGGAAAATCCTGGAAAAGACTGTTTTCATTTTTATTTGTGACAGTTTATCTTGAAACGGCTGAAAAGATTCTGCCAAGAAAAAAATCTAAATATATTAAGTTATTGTAATGCATTTCTGCCATGAGCTGAAAAATGATCATTTATGGCTTTTCAAGTGTATCGTTTATTTTTTTGTAATTCCATAAGGAAACAGTAAATCTGTTGTTCTAATGTTTGTTTATTGCTTTATTTACACATTTGACTGACAGTGTCGTTAACCAATTTGTTTCCTCCCAGGTCCTCCGGTCCCGCCCCCCAGTGTACGTGTCAGTGACAGGTCATCGAAGGTCAAATCGTCCTCCATCTTGTTTCGCTTCAACTGCTCCTGGTTCAGCGATGCCAACGGAGCCATCCGATACTTCACCGTGATCGTGGCCGAGTCTGATGGTACAAACACAAACACACTTTAAATGACAGAGCAGCACTGATGTCCAGCTGTGCACAGACCAGACCAACACCAAACAGCTGGACCAGACAGATGTTTTTCCTCATGTTGGAGGGTGGTATCTTTTCATCACCTTTCAAAATAAAATATTCAGATGATGCACTTCAGATTATTTAGTAGGCTACAAGTTCAGAAAATAAAAATGATCAAGTACGAAAGCCAAAAATCTGTTTTCAGCTTCTCGGCTTCTGTTGATTTTCTGCTTTCTTTAATCTTCTCTGAAACTAAATGGAGCAATTAACAATTGAAGTCAGACTTTGATGAAACCAGAATTTCATCAGCACGTCTCACTGTTCTCAGCCTCCTTCATCATTTACCATCAGGTTCTTCTCTGACTGTCCTCCTCCTCCTCCTCCTCCTCCTCAGCCAACGAGCTCCTGCAGCCGGAGCAGCGCCACCCTCTGCCCTCCTACCGCGACTACATCAGCAACTCGTCCGTCAGAGCCTATCAGACCGCGTACTTCCCCAGCCGCTGTCCACGGGATACTGAGACCTCTGCTGGACAGGTAACAGGAAACACTCCAAAAAAGGAAACTTTCAAATTCAGATGCTGATGTAGGAATCATGAAAAGGATGTGACTTTATGGAAAACAAAGGCTGCAGGAATGAAGATAAATGCTTGTAGTCTGATCATTAGTGGAAACGTTTTGCTGATAGGTTCAAAACAGCAACAACTATGACACAACAAGACATCTGAAGACATTTTTCGGACAAATTATTGACGAAAAGACTAATCGATTAATCAATAAAAAATAACTGTCGGTAGCAGCCGTAGATATAAATTTACACATGAGAAAAGTACAATAGAAAGACTGAGGAAAAAAAAAACATGATTTTATATAATTTCTGTTTGTTGTGTGAGTCAGACTGATCGATTGATAATTGATCAGGTGGTGGAGGTGAACCTGGGGGAAGGAGGGGACCGACTGGGTGGGGCCTGTGACCATTACCATGACGACGACCTCTACCTGAGCGACAGCTATGGTGACTTCTGTGATGGGCCACTGAAAGCCAAAACGTCCTACAGGTACCAGAACACAAACAAATCCTGCCACGTGCCCACGAGCAAGGCAGTTCACATCCTCAGTTATAATCACTGCAGGCCAGTGACCAGGGGTGTGTGTGTGTGTGTGTGTGTGTGTGTGTGTGTGTCTTCAGGCTGAGTGTTCGAGCTTTCACCAGACTGTTTGATGAAAACCACAGCGAGCTTCCTCAGCCGCTCTTCACTGACACTTACCTGTCCACACCGCTCAGGACACAGGCAGGTGAGTACCACACACACACACACACACACACACACACACACACACACACACACACACACACACACACCTCTCTCCTCACATCACCTAAGACACGAGTGAAGGAAACGAGGAGACATTTTAAGGTAATGAGATTCATCTGTCTCTACCTACCCGTCCTCTGACGTGTGCTGTTCTGTGTCAGAGCCTCTAGGTGGCGTCGTGGAGGGTTTGAGTGCCGGGATGTTTCTGATTGGTATGATGGTGGCCGTCGTCTCGCTGCTGGTTTACAGACAGAGGCTACGCAAAGTGTGAGTGCACAAAACCACACAGACAACTTGGTGTTTTAGTTGGCCTGTTCTTCAGTTTATATTGTGTTACACAGTATGTTGTGTACAGACATTTCTAATGTGTAGCTGTGTGTGCGTGTGTGTGTGTGTGTGTGTGCAGGGCCGTGCAGGAGAACCCAGTGGTGAGGATGAGTATGTGGAAAGAGGTTCCAGCTTCAGGCATATATATGGGCGTCAGGAGGTGAGTGTGTACGCCTCTAGAATTATTTCTTCTTCAGTGTGTGAGAGATTAGTTTCCAATACCTCCTACACCCAACTTGTGAGTGTGTGAGGTTTTCGTTTCCAATAAAGTGCTCGCTCTCTGATTACTTCATCACTCACCCACCTCAGTCCACAGCACCTTTAATTACTCTGAGTGTTTGTGTAGCGTGCAGATGTTTGTATACACGCCGCAGCTCGTTAACCGGAGAAACAAAGCGTGTGTGTGTCGTAAATGGATTTAAAACTGTTGTTACAGCACGACTGAACACGAGACGCCGTCGACTTATTACACATTCAGAAAGAAGCTGTTCTATTACCCAGAAACCAGACCACTGTCGGTTTCCAGTTCCACAGGACCAGAGAAGATCACATGATGTAAATCTAATTCTAATCAAATAATTATGTTTAATTATGCTGCAATAAAATAAGTCAGTTTCCCCCTGAAGGGTCAAACCAGTATCTCTCAACTGATGAACCATTACAGTCATTTAAATATTCACTTTAACTTGAATTAGTCATCTAAACTACAAACCATCATATCTGACTGTACTGATGCTTTAATAACGTCTCGGACAGTAACGAGTCGTCTCTTTATTCCTGTTACAGTAATCGACGGGTCACCAGGTAAGAGCCTCCACACTCCCACACCGGCTTTAACTGAAAAGAGATGAAGAATGATACCAATACTACTGATAACAATAATAATGTTTTCCTGTCCGTCCAGTCCAATCAAAGCCTGTCACTTTGAGTCCCATCTGACCAAGCTGCAGGCCGACTCCAACTACCTGCTGTCTGAGGAGTTTGAGGTAAAAGAGACGTTTCGGAGGATTTGCTCACAGCAGCATGTGTCGCAGCCAAATGTGCACAGGAGTCTTTTAATTCAGCTCTGTCACGTTCAAACAGAAATATTAATATAATCTGATTCACCGTTTTAAAGCTGCTTAATAATAATGAATTGACCCATTTCACATGAAAATAATTCATCTTGTGAATAAATCACCTTGTGTTTGTACAGGACCTGAAGGATGTGGGCCGCAACCAGACCATGGACGTCGCCCGGCTGCCTGAAAACCGAGGAAAGAACCGTTACAACAACATCCTGCCATGTAAGTACTGTGTGTGTGTGTGTGTGTGTGTGTGTGTGTTTCTCTGCTGCAGCAACAAAGGAGAGCACAGAAAAAAAAAACATAACCTAGTAAAATGTGTTTACAAAAACTAAATTTATGATATAAAGGTTGCTGTTGAGTGTCTCAGTGAAAAAAATAAAAACAGTTGTGAAAATTATCATGATGATGAAATCATTAAGAGCTTTAATTAACGAGACAGCACCTGTTCCCATGGCGACAGTGATGCACCAGTCTGAGGTCTCGGCTCGAGGAGATAAAAACATTAATAACTACACAACTTAATATTCATGTGGAGCTGAAAATCTTTCACATACACTGTATGTTTATATTTAGAATACGCTTCAATATCTTTCTGTCCTTTACCTGATTTACTTTTTCACTAATGTTTGAAGAAATTCTGAGCTTTTTATCCAGTTTATTATTAGATTATTACACAGTAAAGTTTTTAATGAGTGAAGCTGTTTAAATACATTGATGACAAAATGAAATGGATTCAAAATCCAAAGACGTTCAGTTTTCTATCATATAGAACAAAGAAGCTGCACACAGCATTTACCTGTGCAGACGCTCTGAGGGCTCAGCTCCGTACATCACCCTGACAGGTTTGGTATCTCTGGAAATTTGAAAAGTTTAAATAAGTTAATGACGATTTGAATTATTTACAGAAACTAATATCACTGTTTCTGAAAATCAAACCGAGTCGTTTGCAGTTTAAATCAGTGTGTGTTACTTTTAGAGTTGTGTATCAGCATCGCAGTTTAAATAATTAAGCGTCAGTCATGTGTAACCGCAGCCAATTTTCTTTATGTACAGAAAAATATGATTTGTGACTTGAGGTGGTACATTTACAACAGCAGCTCTATAATTAACTGTCAAAGGAGAGACACACACACACACACACACACACACACACACACACACTCCGATGAATCATTGTTTCTCTCTCGGCCTCGGAGCCACAGCTGAACCTCTTCACATTTAAAAACATTTAACACTTTCACAGATTGTCTCACTTCCATTAATAAAAGCTGTCAGATGTTAATGTTCAGTTTACACACGTTCAGTTTCTGTATTTACGCCTCCTGTTGGCAGCAACATTCAAAACTGAATCAACAACAACAACAAACTCGGACCAGACTCCGCTGAAGGTCATTTACTCTGCTGATGTGTAAACAGCAGCTGTCTGTTCACTGTAAGGTCTTCATGAGCTGATGCTGCTGTGATTGAACCGCATGAATAACTCGGTCTTCATTGTTTAGATGATTCTACCCGAGTGAAGCTGTCGTACCTGGAGGACGACCCCTGCTCCGACTACATCAACGCCAGCTACGTACCTGTACGTACCAACATTTGCACCAACCGGAGACATACACACTCAAACACACTGTGCTCATCCCTCTCTGCTGTGTGTGTGCAGGGTAATAACTACCGCAGGGAGTACATCGCCACCCAGGGCCCTCTGCCCGGCACCAAGGATGATTTCTGGAGGATGGTGTGGGAGCACGGCGTCCACAACGTGGTCATGGTGACGCAGTGTGTGGAGAAAGGACGAGTGAGTCACTGATGGTTTGAGCTTTGGTGCAAACATCTGTGTTCAACAGAAAGTTGCTTGAACGTGTTGTTTGTTCTCACATGTTTTCATTACTGATTCATTGTTTACAGTGATGTGAATCAGAAGGAAGCTGCACTTCTTTCTTGATAAATTACTGATCGATGACTGATTAATTGATACTTCAGAGTCTAACAAGATAAAATGGAGAGACTGAGGAAAAAAGAATGATCCTGTAAAGTATTTGAATCCATTACCTGTGTTTGCAGGTGAAGTGTGATCAGTACTGGCCTGCAGACAGAGAGCCTCTGTACTACGGGGACCTGGTCATTCAGATGCTGTCAGAGTCCGTCCTGCCGGAGTGGACCATCAGAGAGTTCAGGATCACCTCGGTACCTGCTCTTTATTTCCTGCTCTTTTATTTAATTAACAGTCTTAATATAAATGTAATAATTAATGATGAAGACATCTGGTGTGTCCTGTCAGGAGAGCAGCTGCAGTTACCCTCGCCTGCTGCGTCACTTCCACTACACTGTGTGGCCCGATCACGGAGTCCCGGAGAGCACCCAGTCCCTGATCCAGTTTGTCAGGACAGTCCGGGACTACGTGGACCGATCACCGAGTACGGGAGCCACTGTCGTACACTGCAGGTAAGTCACGGTGAGGGTGAGGCTCCTCAGGACTTTAAACACCGCTTTGATTTTTGAGTTTTTTTTGTCATCTTTGTTTTCATGTCGAATGGAGACTCAAAGAATTTTACAGTTGAGTGTGTGTGTGTGTGTGTGTGTGTGTGTTCAGTGCTGGTGTTGGACGCACAGGGACGTTCATCGGCTTGGACCGGGTTCTGCAGCAGCTGGACTCTAAAGCAACCATCGACCTGTACGGCTGCGTGTTCGACCTGCGCCTGCACCGCCAGCACATGGTCCAGACCGAGGTACACAAATACAAGCGCTCGGGCGACAGCACGTATCTGATCAAACCACGACTGAGAGCACCAACCTGGGGCCAAACACACCAGTAAAACCTGGATCAGACCAGGACTAAAACACCAACCAGAGTCAGAGCAGCAGTAAATATACAAGTGAATATTGGACCAAATTACAGCTGAAACACCAGCATATATAAGACCAGACTAGAGTCAAAACACCAGTAAATACTGGACTAAAGCTACAGGTACTGGATGAACCAGGACTAACAGGTAATCCTGGGCTAAACTCCCAGTCAGTGTTGACTGTGAAGGGACACTGATCAAATGGAAGACCCAGATATTTGCAGCAGTGTGATGACACACATCAAGGTGCTGCACTTTTAAAGTGATTTCCTCCGGTGTGTGTGTGTGTGTGTGTGTGTGTGTGTGTGTGTGTGTGTGTGTGTGTGTGTGTGTGTGCGCGTGCGTTGCAGTGTCAGTATGCCTTCCTGCACCAGTGTGTACGGGACGTCCTGAGAGCCAGAAAGCATCGCAGTGAACAGGAGAACCCTCTCTACCCCATCTACGAGAACTTCAACCCTGAGTACTGCCGCGGTAAGACTCACGCTGACTCCGCCTCCTGCACAAAGCATTTACAAAATGAGCAAATCTTTTTGTTAAAAAGCTGGAACCAGAGAATATTTGTCACATTTCCATATAATAAATGAAAGATTGGCTAACGCTCGTCCAAAAACTCATCTGTATTTATGTCTCTCCTCAGATTTCATGTACACCGGGCGCTAAAAACACGACGACATCCATCCGATGTTTTAATTAAAGGAAGTCCACGTGTTTGTCAGGATCACGGGGAATCCTGTTTATTAGATACAGTTTTTTGCCTGTTGGTGACTTTTCAAAATCACGTCTTAACAAAATTTGGATTGATCTCAGGTCGTTGGTGTTAAAGTGATTATTACAAACATCTGTGCTGTAATCTGATGTTAGCGGTGATAGCTCACTAAGCTGAGCTTAATATAAACCGATCACAGGGAAGGAGAGAGCCATCTATTTTTTATACCCTCTATCATTACTGTATGTTCTGACTCACTGCTCCATATAAGCTGTTTATTTAAAAGTTACACATATTGCTGTATGTAAATATTGGTGTAATACTCTTTTTTATACAATAATGAATATATACAGTGTGCTGGGTAATATTTAGATATTTTCAGTAGCTGCGAGGTCTCATATCCTGCTGTATTCAGAAAACATGTTTTAAATGTACTGTCTTTAAAATGCTTTGCTAATTGACTGGAGTTCAGGTGTAAACTTACTTATGTACAAATATTGGAGAAGTGTAATTTTTTTGACAAATTAAATCAGATTTAGATTTTTTTTTTTTTTGAAAAGTTATTTTAAAGGCTCACCTTTGAAATCCAGACAGTATTAAATCTCTGCTCTTTGTGTTTGACTTGACTTCTGGACAAGATGTGTTTTATTCATTCATTTTCTAAAGGACATAATGATCATTGGTTTTGAATTTCTGAATATTCGTATACTTTTGTGGAAACATTTTTCTCATTATTATGTAAATGACTCCAGACAGATTGTACTTCTAAAATTTGACTTACCGCCAGTTTGATTATTTTATGTATGATTTGCATACATTTGCTTTATTATGTTGATTGAAGCCATATCACCAAGCCCTAAGAGAATGTATGAAGCAGTTTTTCTAACTTGCTGTCAGATCATTGTAACTGGTTATAAAGTGCTGATTAAAAACAGCTGCCAAACTCTGTTTTTGTGTTTTAAATGAAACATTAAAGTTGACTGAGGGAGCATCATTCATCACCAGCTGCACTGACCATAGAACACCAGTAAACCCTGGATCAGACCAGGACTAAAACACCAGTAAACCCTGGATCAGACCAGGACTAAAACTCCAGTAAACCCTGGATCAGACCAGGACTAAAACACCAGTAAACCCTGGATCAGACCAGGACTAAAACACCAGTAAACCCTGGATCAGACCAGGACTAAAACACCAGTAAAC
>JBBMJY010000015.1:865075-878807 GCA_037833715.1 Toxotes lorentzi | reverse complement strand
CCTGGATCAGCATATTTGAGGCTGGAACCAACGAATGCCTGAAAAAACGTAATACTTTAATGATAAGTGATTTATTTTACAGCCTAATAATTTGTTTCAGCTCTATAACTACACAGCTCACTGTGTTCTGGCTGATTTGACTCAAACAGGAAAGGAGGACAAAGACAACTGCAACAGGAAAAAAAAGCTCAGCTACTTTTCTCCTTTTCTAATCTGCATCTGTGGAGCTGATTTTCAAACTTCTGATTTCCATATTGATCTAGGTCACACTAAGGCCGGGACAGAACTAGGTAACCCAGATACAGCAGCTATCAGGAGCTTTAAAGAGAGGCTCGAGTCCCTGTCAGAGGGGCCGAGCCGAGCCCGAATCCCCTCAGGACCCAGCGTCCAGCTCGTCCTCCCCTCTCTGTCCTGGCAGAGATTTATACAGAGACAAAGTTAGAAATCCTCTGACGTCCCACAAGCTTCAGAGCCCTGATGGTGAGCTCAGAGAGAAGCCAGCAAAAACTCCAGAGGAGAAACTGACGATGCTGCTTCAGAGGAAACATCACAGAGAAGATCGGAGTTCACTGACACAAGCTTCACACAATTAAATGGATAAAACATGTCCTCTATTCACTTTATTATATGATTACATTACTACATTTTCTGCTTCATTTCCTACACCCCAAAGTCCGGTCTACATGTCGACCAACAGCTGTCAATTTTCTGTCTGATTGTTGCCGCTGATAATCAATGGGTTGATCATCAATTAAAAAAAAAAAAAAGCATCAACAATGACAGATCATTTAATGAGCTTCCTGCTCCCTGAAGTACACAATGAATCGTCTAATCAAACACACAGTCAACAGAGTAATCAATATCTATGAAGAATCAATACTGAAGTGTTAAAATCATTATAAACATGTGGGCCCCTGATCCACACTGCGCATGCTCCACCAGGCCGACCAACAACACACTGTTTCAACACATCAGAAACACAGACACACACCGAGGAGCAGTGGATTGTCCTTTGTCTGTTTTCACTGACTGAATAAAGTTTTCCTTCCAGTGTTTTTTAAAGTGTCACAGCTTCACGTGTTTGTCTGAGCGACAGTTTAACAGAGAGCAAACAATGTACACGAAGAAAAACAGACCTGAGCACCAACATGTACACAACAGCAGGAGCTTTATCACAGTGTGTGTGTGTGTGTTTGACTCACCGTGGTCAAAGCACCCTAAATATTTACTACTCACCGACTCTCATCAAACCAGCTCGGGCTCACCTGGCTGCTGCTTTACGTCATACTGGTTCACAGGTTTGTCCAATCACAGCCTGTAACCCGCCCTGCGTCACACGTTTTATGTTCAGCTTGTATTAGTGTTCACATAAATGAGGTTCGCCGAACTTGTTATTAACCGTCCGTGCATGTAAAGCTCCCATGAATGTGCTGACAGCTGTCAATCAATCACTTTGACACCGAGTAAAACCTAAAAACCCGATGATTCACAGGCAGATTCTGCTGCTGGAAATGAGTCAAAGCGCGTTTGTAGTTTATTTGCGGTGGACATGAGATTTAAATCATACCGGCCCATTTACAAATGAATCATTTCATCTCTATGTTATCCTTTATCTATTTATTCATTTATACATATGGTATTATTTTTAAATTAATACATGCATCAAATTCTCATTATTATTTTAGTTTATATTGTCCCTGCATAGAGCAGATGTTTAAATAAAAACACCAGGCTTAATGGGAACTTGGAAGCAGCAGAGTACATATAAGTGGTTTGGTATCAACACTGCTGTCCAAGGTGAGACAGGGTCAATATGTGTGTGTGTGTGTGAGAGAGAGAGTGAGAGTCATTGAATATTCATTGATTACAAAGACCCAGTGGTCTGACTCACACTATACAAGTGTGTGTCCTCCTCTTGTCTGACACGAGGCCATTGAGCTCTCTCAGTTTTGATGGGATTTGTGAATGAAAGAACAGAGCTGAGGGCAGAGGACGGAGAGGACAGATGAAAGGAAGGACACACACTCAGATCCAAACAAACCCACGTCTTTGTGTCTCTCACAACCGTTTGAATTCTCTCTCTCTCTGTTTGTTTTGCTCTTGTTTCGCTTTGTGGGGTTAAAAGCTGGACGCCAGGTGAAACATCACTAATTCACTGCGTGTTTCAGGATTTACAAATAAAACATTGCACAAGAAGTTCAAAGTGACCGGATGTTGGAGAAGATGAAGAAAAAGCTGCAGAGCGACTCTGAGTTTGAAGACAAAGTGTGATTTTATTTAAAGATCTCTATCAGGCACTATAGTTATCATCGTTATCGTTAAGATACGGGCGAAGCGGCTACCTGGGTCACATGGTACACAGCTGAGGTTCAGAAGAAATGGAAGACAACAAAATACCTGCAGACAACACAGTGCAAAGTACAAAGGTGTGATAAAATGTGTATAACAACAGAAATAATTATATTAATACAGTAACTGAAGGACTGAAGGTAAAAAAACATTTAACTTCAATGTCAGACATCAGTTAATTTTACAGTGTGGATTCAAAATAAGTCAGAAAATCAATTCAAATCTCCACAAATATAAAAACCACATCTGTAAGAATATCATGAAATGTTTACAGTTTTTGTTGTGAAGAAGCAAAATACAGTGTTTAGTTGCTACTGCAGTTCAGAGCTTAGCATATGGCTTTAGATAGAAAATGTAACGATATTCATCTTATTCATCTCGGACATAAAGACATCAACAGCTCATAAAAATCCACGAAAATGCTACGGTGAAGCTACATCTTCTTTGGAGAGGACAAACGACTCAATATTATAATTACAGTTCAGTGACAAGGAAACAGGAGCTGACAGCACAAATGAATCTGATTCATACAAGTGTGTGTGAGCTTTCCCTCACAAAGGCGTCCCTTATTTATATTTCTGTCACTGATTTGCCAAAGGTTTAATTTTCAGCAAGGAAGTTTCCATCCAACAGGGACATTAACTGATTAGAGAAGTAAGGGGGAAGTGGAGGATGACTTGTGTTTGATTCCTACAGGCACTCAGTGTTTTCATGAAGCTACATCAGTACATCCTGCTCCTGTCGCTCTACAATCATGGAGTCATTAAACTCATCGTCACTCAGTCGGCTCACTGAAGACGTCTGTGTTTTCCCGACGCCTCTAAATGTCACATCGTGTTGGAAAATGGACCCAAAAGTCACAATTCAACACGTTTACTTCAGAAACTGCAGTTTGTGGCAAAGTTGAAAGAACATGAGTTCAAACAAGGTCAGACATTTTCTTGTTATCTTAATTAGGGAATAGTACGGTGTCCCTAAGGGGCCATTAGCAAAAACCTGCAAACTAGCAAAACTCACAGAACAGTTTCCCTCACACAGGAAACTGCCAGCGTAAAATAACAACACACAACTTAGCTGAGATATTTCACAAAGTCTAAGGTGGGTTTTTACTTCCTGCCATTTTTCATGTGTCAGTTTAGTTTTCTAAACAGCTCTACATGTAAAACAAGGCGATTCATTCGTTAATTTACAAGTTATTAAGTTTTGCTCAAAAATCTATTAGAAAATCTCCTGTAAAGACTGAGAATACTGACAGTGGAAAACACTAACAGGATAAAACAGGTTCCTGCTCTGGTCAAACTCAAACAGCTGAAACAAATGAACGACACAAATCTGACAGACACAAACACAGCAGCGTTTAGCAACATTCAACTTTACCACAAAACATGGTGATTAAACAACTGAGCCTGAGGAGGAAAAGATGTATTTACAGCAGCAGCCGCAGACTGAAGTTCGGCTGCTTCACTTTTCATTGGCAGCGACATCACTTGGCCTTGTGGCTGTTGCTAAGCAACATGTAGCTTGACGCCAGGTAATTTTTAGACTGTCGGGCACGCAGGAAAGGTGGCGGTAGAAATTTGGAGACAACAGTTGAACTTCCCCTTTTCCCCAGTGCTGCCTCCTTCATTCAGAGATGAGATGTGACTGTACTGACGTTGAAAGGTGAAATGAAAGTTTCCCACAGCTCTTTAGCTGATGCAGATTAATTTGCCACCTGAACTCCTCAGTGCAGTGAAGAAAGCATCTGCACAACGAGCCTTACTGACTGGGTACCACCTTCTGATCAGGCACCGTTTATAAAGAGTAATGCTTTATAGATCAGTTATAAGAACATTAATAAGAGGAACTTTGTGTTGCCAGGTTGTGAGTGATTTCTAAACTTATCACAAAGTGGTACCACAGACAGTTTCATCTAAACCAAACATCTGTCCTGACTGATTCACTCAGTATGAACTAATTCACAGAGAGACATCGACAGCAGAGTAAAATTACAGCTCCACCCAAACATAATGATTCCTCTACTCTAATAAATAAAAACAAAAACAAACAGTAACCTCTCGTTTATCTAAACGTCAACTAACGCAGAGCAAAAGTACCGAGAAGCAGCTCAGTTTGACCACAACGCACTCGACGGCGGAGCTGAAACTCTCGTCCTGACTCTGAATCCGTGGAGATTTTCTCACTCGATGATCAGTGCAATAAAAAAAAAGGAACAAACGTTACGTGTTGAAAAAGAGTCTGATTTTACCCGTCTGCTGAGAGCTAGGAACCATCTGCACGACAGGGATTTACAAAAGCACCCTACTTTATTCACATGGTCTAGATTTTGTCCTCATTACAGCTGAAGGCAGCGTTTGAAAGGCCTCGAGGCAGCGGCCATGTGTTGTTTTTATCCTGGAGCTGTCGTGTCCTCTTCCCCAGTGTTTACCGAGCTGCAGCACGTCTGTTTAACATTCAGAGATCCTGCTGGAGCTCAGCGACAACATCCCGTTTAATTAGACTCTCACTCTTGATTGATGCCTCAGTTCTTCAGAGGCCTTTGCCGAAGCTTCGTAAAATGAACAAGGTGATGAGTAAACGGTAAAATTCAATTTCTGAAGATTTTAAAATACAGAACCCAACATGGCTCACGATGGTCCTGCTGGATAAGACTGTGATCCAATGCTGAGGAGGTCATTTCCCTCTGCAATTCACTGCTTATTGTAATACTCACAGGTGCTCTGTGTTATTACTAAGACATCTGAATATTTGCATAATAATATTGGATGGAAACACACATTAATTAGCATTTTATTTTGGAGATTTTCTAGAAATTCAGTTCAAATTTGTGCTACCTTTGGATGGATGAATTCTTTCTGATGTGTTCAAGCTTCATCCCAGTTCCTTTGGAAAAGTGCAAACATCTTTGTCACCACAACTTTTCCAGCCCAGCGTCTCTTTTTATCATCGCTGTGGCAAATCTCTGGGGAAACTCATGGTTGGTAGTTGGATTTATCGATGTTAGAATACTGTGATATCTGAATCCCTCTGTACCAGAATATACAGACACAAGGATGTTCCTCTGTAGCATTAGCTGATCCCGTGGTTTGTTCCCGCTGTCTGCAAACACCTTGGCGGTTCAAAGAGCTCTCACATCATTAACGAGGAGGCAGTTTGGAGTCCCAGAAGCAACAGGAGCCACTAATGGCTCCTCTGATGAGTCAAGAGTGTATCTGAATACATAAATAAATAATAAAGTCCGTTCAATTATTTAAAATGATCTCCAATCATCGATTTAAAAATATCCTTCCATTTAACTTTTACTGGCTCTTTACTTGGCCTGTTTTCTTCTCCTCGCCTTTTCTGTTTTACGCCTTTTACCAAGAAACTCTGTTTTCTTGTTGTTTACATGCAGAGCGGAGAAGTACATTTTCTCGAGTAACAAATAATTTTAGCTATTTTTATTTTAAGCCTTTCCATTTTTGGAGACATCCTGCTCTTTCAGAGGGAAGCACCACATTTATCAGCTGGTACTTGTTTCTGTGCAGATTCAGATTTTACATTAAACCTGCAAAAATGACACGTCACTGCAGCAGGTACAATGTAAACCCAATGTGTTTTGTTTGTTAGCTCTCTCCAGCAAACTGTAAATGGGAGCGTGAAATAAACAAACAGCTTATTTATTTTATAAACTGAGTGGAGAGGAGGGCACAGTTTCTTATTGATTAATTAATTCATTAAGAGAGAATATAAGAGAATGTTGGTGAAGATGACGGATGCAGAAGAAACCAACAGCTGCGATGATGCATTTTGCAGTGCTTCATGGGAACTGTGGGTTTTTCAGTGTTGACCAGTGAACTGGGCCGTTTGGACCGTAGGTCAACGTCCTACAGCAGAAACTCATTTATCACTGAATACGGAAAGGAAAGAGAAAGCCTCCATGAAAGAGGGCACTGAGTCGCATTAGAAGAATAGAAGCTAACACGGAGGTGACGACTTTGGCTACTGGGACTCAAAGGAAAACTACATTAATAGAAGAGCTACAGTTAAGACCTCAGTGAGGAGCAGCTGACTTTCACACGTCAGTCCTTATGTTTAAAGTTTGAATCTTTTCCTGCCAGTGCATCATCTCTCACAGCACTAGAGTCATTTCAATAACCATTCCAAGACTCTAGCACGGAGGATTGATAATCAGAGGACTCATCAGAACATCCGAGAGTCATGGATCCAGTTTGTTCAGTTAGAATCTGAGGACAGGTGCTGACAGTGAGGCTTTCCCAGAGGCCTCTTGTTTTCTCATCATACAAA
This sequence comes from Toxotes lorentzi, assembly GCA_037833715.1. Taxonomy (NCBI): domain Eukaryota; kingdom Metazoa; phylum Chordata; class Actinopteri; family Toxotidae; genus Toxotes; species Toxotes lorentzi. The sequence goes on along the minus strand of JBBMJY010000015.1, from coordinate 872,171 downwards.
CCACACAGACAGCAGCGGGCTGACGGTGGCGTCCTCAGCCAGTCGGTCGCCCACCGGCTCGTCAGCAGACTAAGAGATTCGATTTCATGGCGTGAAAACAACTTTCTGTTCTGTCTTAATGTTCCCGATCGCGACGTCGCACCGGCACCGCAAACAGCGGCAGGGTCCTTGACGGCGACGACAGCTCGGGGTCAGAGTTCGTGGAGAGGGGGTCTCCGGCCTTGGTGCCGCGGCGGTCTGAGGGTACACCGGACAGGTCTTGGCAAACTTCGTAAGAGCATTTCCTCTTCTGGAGGGCCTCGGCTCGGACGGCGAGGGAACGAGCACACACCGTCAGGAGCACAATGAGCGTGCCCAGGAGGAGTGACACCATTGGCCAGAGGACGCAGTGAAGAAGGACGCTGGTGTCATGGGAACGACGCCACAGCACGTCATCAGGCCTGAAAACACAGGAAGAAGAACAGCAAACAAACACTGAGCACTCTGATTATTTCCAGCTGCTTCTGCTTTTTGATCACGATTAAAATACTGATACTGAAACTCAGTGCTTCCTGCAGATATTTCAAATTAAAATCAAAAACAGGAAGGTTTTTAAGCCATTCTGTACACACTGTAAAATACTGTGAATGTGACTGAAATTAATTATACTATACAATATTATTAACTGTTTGCTGTTTACAAAGCAATGGGCTCAGCTAACCAGGCACAAAGCTTATATAACACTAGCATGGCAAAGCTACATGCTGTCCAATATTAGCTAATGGAAAAAAATAACATAGCATTAGCTAGGCTAAGCTATGTGTAATGTAACCTCAGCTAACTGGAACCAGGCACAAAGCTAACGTAGCATTAGCAGGGTTAAACTGTATGCAATCAGCTAACGGGGCATAAAGGAAATTTAATGTTTAGTCTGAGTTAACACTAATGTTCAGGGAAGTTTAAATCCTTAACTTGCAGGAGTGCAGGGAATTTGATTCTGGTGATTAGAAACTGGTTGAGACACCAGAAAGTCTTGGGATATAATCCAAACCCAACATGTAGTGACTAACTTTAAAAAAGCCTCATGAATGAACCAGTTTTTTTCTCTAAAGCACCAAAGAAGAGCTTATCTGCAGCATCAATGAGCTCCCACTGGGCCCTCATTTAAGAAGCTGAGGTTCCTCATTCTGATCCTTCTGGTGCAGAGATAAAAATAAAACTAGCCAAGGTCACAGGTAAGCATCATCAGTGAATAACAGGAGGATTAAGCTGACAGGCTAAAGGGGATCGGTTTTTCTCCAGCTCATCAATTTTCGGTCACAGCATAAAAAGTAAAGAGTAACCTGAATAAAAAGAAAAAAGAGAAGTGTGAACAAACTGTAACTGTCACTCTGCCTCTTTATTTAATGGCACTGCAGTATTTATTTTCAGGATGTAACTTCATAATACTTTACATCTACTGTGTGTACATTGCTAAAAGTATGTGGACACCCAAACAGAAGTTCAGAAACCGGTGTAAACACTTTCTCAGACACACAACACTGATGTGAAACATGAGAGCTGCTTCTCTGTGTTTGAGAAATCACCCTGCAGAAGCAAAAACAGTGTTCTTGTTGAAATAAAGCTGAAAATGGAGCTATAACATTTGGAGGTATAAGGACTGTTGGTAAGGGTCACTTCTGTGAGGTCAAAGGTCGTAGGCAGTAAATTGTGAAATGAAAAAGGTAATGCTGCTGGTTGCCGTGGACATTTGTAATCTCCAGTGGCCACAACGATCTGTCAATTTCACAGCATCACACATCCTCCTGTTTCCAATTTATCTGCCCCACACCTTAGAAAACTGCACTGTAAATGTGTGTGTGAGTGTCTCACCTCCTCTGCTGGTTGAAGAAGCAGGTGAAGGACTGGCTGCTGACCTCTTTGGTGAAGTAATCCTCCCACCACAAAACACTGTCTTTGTTCTTCTGGTTGTCCCTCTCACAGGGAGGGACGTACGAACACTGAGACGCACAAAGACAGGAGATTTAATTTCAGTATCAATGCCACGGTCATCAGCAGATCACCTGTAACACTGTGGAGGAACACTGCTTAACGTTTGACAACACAATCACAGCTCAAGGTCTATTTATCTGTTTGTTCTGGAGCTTTTGACTGCAGGACACAGTCCTCATCAAGTCATGTCTTGTTGAGTTTTAGGTGAACACGAGATCATTAAAGTCCTCGAGGTCTCAGAATCATGAAACGTTTCATCTGATGACCAGACATCAGCAGTTAAAGGACGGTGGCATCACTTCAGTGTTCCACAGTCTCTAAAAACGACAGTGGTTACCCAGCAGGGGGCGCCGTGATGAGGTCAAAACAAGGTGATAAGTTCAATACGGATTGGCTCAAAGGGGATTTACATCCTTCTTTTCTTCAGTCTAGTTTTACTTTCATTTTCACCACACACACACACACACACACACACACACACACACACACACATTCACGTTGCAGGAGGTTGATTGGTGCCTGGCTGGTTACTGTGGATCACCCGGTTGCTATGACAATGATGTGATTGGTACAGAGAAGGGTGTGTGTGTGTATACTTCAACTCTACACAATAATAATACATATTACATTACAGTGTGATATTAAAACATTAAAAACACAAAAGCCCATTGGTTCCTACTGAAGGTGTGAATGTTTAAAGGACAGTTTTTAACACACAAACTGGCAGAAACATATCAAATATATGTTGAAGACAATTTTCAAAAGAACATTTAGAGAGAAAACAGCTTATATCATGATTTTGCTCCTACAGGATTGTTGGCAGTGGTTTCTGAATGCATTTCCCCTCTGTGTGTTTGTTGTGTTTCTAGATTTGAAGCACGTTTCCCTCAATGCTCTTGTGTGTGTTTTGTCCTCAGGGGCCACTGTAGTGCTTTGACCTGAAATATTCTACATATTTATATTTTTTATTTACCATCAGACCACGGATATTTTTTTCATGTCCACTCAGCTGTAAAAGTTTCAGATGCTCTTCTAATGTCGTCTGATCAGATCGTCTCTGGATCTGTTTTTCTGTCTGCCTGCATCTGGTCCAGACTCAGGTAGAGAGACCATCACTTTCATTCTCTCTCTCTCTCACTCTGTGTTTCAGGTAATTGTCAGCTTACTACCCAGCTCAGCAGCCATTCATCATCTGGCCAATCAAGCACGCCTCGCCCGATGACATCACAAGTGGGTCGCCCTGCTGGATGATTGCGGTTGCCATGACAACAGGCTGAGGTAACAATTATGTGTGTGTGTTCATGTGCAAGTGTGTGTGTGTTTTAGTCCTTAATAAATGGCCTAAATGAGATCAATGTAGAGTGTGTGACGTGGTGTGTGTTTGCAGGATGAACCATCACACGCTGATCAGGATGAAGTTACAGGTTCCTCCACATCTGCACTCATTTAAATTCTCCTCCCAGGTGCTGTTGTTCTTTCAGGGGTTTGATATTCAGAGCAGGGACACACTGAAACATTGAAAGAGCTTTTCAGATTTCGTCCATCAATCCTTCTGCTGCCGAAATGGATGAAAACAGTTCGGCAAAAAACCCTAATGGAGGTCAAAGCCTTTCACTGATCACCCACAAGTTTCTGAGGGAAATAACGATGAATCAATTTATCAGTCAGTCGACTGACGGATAATTGATCGACAACTTTCTTGATAATCATACAATAATTGAATCGTTTTTTTTAAAAAAGCATAAACGGTGCTTTGATGATTTCCTTTGTCATATATGACAGTAAACTGAATCCCTTTGGGCTTTGGACTGTGATCTGTTGATGCAGAAAGTCTGTTCTACTGCATCTTTTAGGTTTAAATTCTTTAAAGCTGTAAAAACATATTTGTAGACAGCCTCTTTATTCTTTAAGTAAACTAATTAGCTTTGAATTCTCGATAAATATGGGAAAAGAAGACGTGTTCAATCAAACAGCCTCCTCATGATTTACCACTTATGTCTGAATAGCTCACAGATTCTGATAAAGGATAAATCCAGAGTCTAAAAGTAGAAATATGAACATATTAATGAGCATCCAGACTGTCTGCTGACATTATCAGACACAGCTGTGTTCCTGTCATACAGTCTTATTATGAATTTAAATAGATAATCAGGACCTTTGTGTGTGTGTGTTTTGTCATCAGTGACCTGCTGTTGCCTTTCTGTCTGCACAGGGCTAAACAGATTAGCATGAGGCCACGTCTACCTGTCTGCCTGCCTGTCCGTCTGCCTGTCTCTCTCTCTGGAGGGAGGATGAACAGGTCAGTGATGAATCAGTAGCTCGCTCTGTGCTTATTTAAGCAGGTGTGTGTGTTTGTCCTGTTACCTGAGAAGAGCTTTGAGCTTCGCTTTAGCACCGCAGTCAGTTCCACCACAGTCCTCTCTACAGACCCATGACCCACACCACAGACCAAGTCCAGTCAAAAACATGAAGACCCTCATTCCTGTTCATAAGACCAGTGTGTTGGAACAACAGGACTGGTCCAACAAGGACAACAATCCAGGGTCATCTGGCCCAAGTTGAATCTGTGCATGGTCAGATTAACCTCCTGAGCGACTCAGGTAAACGTTTGTGTGAAAACTCTTCACATAACTAATGAGATGAGATCCAGGATGTAAGAAAACTAGAATCTGGACTTAAAGGCACAGAAATCTTATTTCAGTTTAAGTTGACAGTTTCAAGAATGATTAGTGAGGCGTCTCCTTTACAGTCAGAGAAGACGAACACAGACTTCTTGTCACAGCAAAATGTCACCAAATGTCGCGTCAAGAACAATTTTAGTTTTTATCTGAGATAAAGAGACAGAGCAAGGAGGGAGTGAGACAGAGAGTGTCCCCAGAGACAGAGGCTCCTGGCTGGGCAGGGAGACACCGACGCCCCCCTAATGTCCTGGAGCTCCCTAGGCTCTGCCTCATTATGGTTAATTAGTTTAAGTTAGCAGCCCACACACACACACACACACATCATTATTGCTGTCGTCATTCCTCAGTAATTTCATTAAGTAGTTTTTCCTTCTGGGCCTGAGGAAACATGCTTTTATAAAGGAATAGCTCTCTCTGCTCACCTTTCAACCTGTTTGTTTTTGCTGCTGTATTTCTGCACAGACGGGGTTCAAATGTCCTCGTAATGACAGGAAAACGAGCAGAAGCTCGTCCACAGTGAGGACACTTTGCATGTGACTTTTATAAATGATTAGTCTGGGGTCAGGGGTCATTGTTCATATTAAAATGATGGTAGTTTGCGCTATATTAATAGAAAATGTGAGTGTGTGTGTGTCAGCTGAACAGAGCTGCCCTCTGGTTTCCCGCTGCTCTTGTCATTTACATTTATAACATAATTAGTCATAAACGAGGAAATTACTCGGTGGGGTAATTGGCTGAGTGAAACCACCCACCTGCCTTCCTCCTCTCTTCCTTCCTCTCTCTCTCTCTCCTGTCATACTGCCTTCATGACTCTCTCTTTATTCAGACCCCACATCACCATTTCACCATTTCACCATTTCACAGCTCAGAACACATGATTTAGAGATGATTTGCTCTCTTAATGACAGGAACTGGAAGGAAGGAGACTCATATGAATGTGCTCTACGTGGTGGATGATTTATTCTGCTGTTTGTCACGGATTAATCACAGTCAGTCTCCAGAGGTTTATATTGTTATTGATAAATAATTATGGCTCAATAATCTGGTTTAAATCTCAGTCTGACATGCTCAGGTTACAACCTGTAAGCTGTATGTGTGCTGTACAAACTAAACACACAGGTACAAGTGAAGAAGTACATGAAACAAAAGGAGTATTTACAACTAAATTACACTGTAAGTGCATTTTTAATTATCCAGGAACTACTGAACAATTACAAGGTACAAACAGGACACGAGCAGATTTCACTTTTGCATGCTGATGTTTTACTAAACAGCAACAACAGCAATGTAAAAAAAATCATTTATATCATTAAACATTTTCTTTTTAATATAAATACGTCTAAGTCTATTTTAAATGATTAATAATATGAAGTATTCCATTTTGCAACTTTCCAAATCCATTTCATAATGTCACAATAAATGACACTATATATAATTTCAGCTCAGTGAAAACACGGTTCTGGCCTCGTTACCCAGCATTAATACCACTGTACCTGTAATTTAGAATATAGTATTTACCTCCTTATTCCCTCTAACCCAATGAGTGTTGTATTGATACCCTGATACACAGTAATCCAACGTGTTGACACTGATCAAAAGAAACACGACAACATGTTTACTTTGTTATTTAACCCTCCACAGTCCAGGTGTTTTTTCATTTTCATTTTTTTTGCCAACTTTCTGTGGTTTGTTTCTTTGTTTATCAGTGTTTAAATTTTCCTTTTTCCAAATGGATGAAGTGAACCTTCACAGAACCACGATCAGAATCAGAATCAGCATCCGAATCGGCCTTGTCTACTATCTTGCTCTTGATGGCTTAAACTGGGACCTGAGTACTAATTTCGCGCCGTAACATGTAAATGTGCTGGTATGACAATAAAAGTTCCTTGATCCTTGAAACAGCACTAACCAGTGTTACAGCTCTAAAACCATGTGGACTAATCCCCATCATGATGCTAACATCTCTCCCAAAGCCAAAGCAGCTTTTCTTTGTTGTTAAGACTCCAGTGAGGGATTTCAGCACTTCTGAAATATGTGATGGACACAAACGCACACAGAAACACACACTCAGATATACACTCATACCTCAGTAAAGTACACCTGTGTGTGTCTGTGTGTGTGTGTGTGTGTGAGTTATGTCTATATTTGATAGGAGGCCAGGGGAACATTATGAGCTCAGAGCAATAAACTGCAAACTGGCTCACAGAGAAAAGAAGAGAACCACAGCAGGATGTGGATGAAAGTAACTGTCTGAACTCTGAGCCTGTAAATAACGTTTACTGTTTCATTTCTTATGGAGGAAAAATGTCCAAAATGTCCTCACTTCAATGGTTTAAACGCAACCTGGTCCTCACACTGTGTAGCCATAGAAATACACACACACACACACACACACACACACACACACACACACACACACACACACACACACACACACACACACA
>JBBMJY010000015.1:842171-864975 GCA_037833715.1 Toxotes lorentzi | reverse complement strand
GGAGCCCAAAGAGAGGGGTGTGGGTAGAGGGGTGAGACATAGGAGAAAAAATAGAGAGATACACACACACACACACACACACACACACACACACACACACACACACACACACACACACACACACACATGCAGCAGCAGCAGATCAGCCATGTGTAAAAGCTTTGGTGGTCCATTTATTTTTTCTTCCAACCATTTTCTCCACAGTTCATTTTTGTTCCTACAAAAATAAAATGAAGTCCTGACCCCAATAAACGAGAGATGGTTCAGCAGGTGTGTATCAGTGTGTGTATCACTCTGTGTGTATCAGTGTGTGTGTATCAGTGTGTGTGTATCAGTGTGTGTGTGTATCAGTGTGTGTGTCTTCCACAATAACTTTCCTGGAGGTTATCAAACTAAGGTATCGACGTCTACTCAGATCCACTCTGCCCCGAAGACACATTCAGGTAATATGTCGTTTATTAAAAGACTATTAGACTTAATTTGTTTTTAAAACCACAATTTATTAAAATCCCAGCACCTTTTCTCTTTATGCTTAGAGCTCATGGCACACACGCAATTATGAGGTTTTTATTACGGCTTCAAAATAGCTCCACAAAGTCATACGAAAGCAAACTGCTTTAGATGCAAATATTTTTTTTATCTTTTACAGCTCTGTTTCTTTTCTCATCAGGATGGAGAAGTGTCAGAGGTGAGACATGACCCAGACTCACCCATCAACATGAAGACATGTTTTTGAGCCTAAAACTGAAGAAAACAAAAGAAATGAGAGGAAAAAGTTCATGATGTGAAGAAGGAAGGTCTGCTCTGAGGTCTGCTCTGGGATCTGCTCTGGGATCTGCTCTGGGATCTGCTCTGAGATCTGGTCTGAGGTCTGGTCTGAGGTCTGGTCTGAGGTCTGGTCTGAGATCTGGTCTGAGGTCTGGTCTGAGATCTGGTCTGAGGTCTGGTCTGAGGTCTGGTCTGAGGTCTGCTCTGAGGTCTGCTCTCAGATCTGGTCTGAGGTCTGGAGTCCAGTGTTCAGTGGAGGCTGCTGAGGCTCCGTGTTGGACTGAGGTCAGAGTTTCAGTGTGAGACTTGGTGACAGCTGATAGAGGAGCAGACTGATCGATAGCACTGATTGAATCCTGCACTGACAGTTTGTCGGGGTGCAGCTTGGCCTGTGTGTGTGTATGTGTGGAGTTTATCGGGCGGGGGTCTGAGGAAACAGCAGGATTTTCATTTGGTATTTGACACATAAAGATTCTTTGATTAAACTCCGTCCTGTTTTCATCTGCAGTATTTGTGTGACGTCCTGAAGACTTGACTTGGTTCACAGGAAAAACAGCTCTGATGCCGTAATAGATCAGAATGATCCTTTAGGACATTCATCCATACATGGAGACAGCTGGTCTCTGTGACAGTCGTGCTGCTGCTGCTCTTAATGTCACGTCATGTCAGTCATCTGGTCCACAGGCGGCTCCATTAACTAATCGCCCCCTATAGACACAACACCAATTAAGTCCAGGTCTCTCTGCCTTCACGTGTCTCTCAGTCAGCTGGTCTACAGCCTCAGCGTCCATTGTAGACTCAGCTGCAGTTCACCCTGTCTGTCTGTCGCTCTCATTAGTCAGGTAGGTAAAAGGTGCCCCTGTTACTCAGTGATGGACTTAGTTTCATGTCCTTTAGTGGGACATTTAAAAACATATAAGATTTCAAACTGTATTTATCACTTACTGAAGAGCATTTTATGTGTTATTACGAAGGTCGCTTATTTCTTTAGCATGAAGAGGAGAAAATAAGGACTGTGGCAGGAGTCTGAACCAAATCTGTGTCGACAGCTGTTGCCGTGAAATGAGGACCCTAGAGACTCTGAGCTTTCAAGCAAGGTAGAATTTGTCAGGGTTGTGTGAAGACTGAGTCTGGTACAGACCAGAGGTCACGTGAAGACCCGAGTCCTCCCGGGAGGGAGGTTTTTAAAAGGCTAACACTCAACGTTAGCTTTTAACTCTCAGTCGGTGACTTCTTCTTTGTTTACTTCAGTCCTTGCACCTGTTACTGCTCTGTTACCTTTTCTTTCTTATCTGACCGGAGGGTCTGAGGACAGAGGGTGTCGTACACCTGCTTGGATTGTTTAACCCTTTGAGGCGGAGTTGTGATTTTGGCAGGATAAAGAAATGAAATCTGATGTGACTCTGAAGCGCAGCTCAGAGTCACATTAGTTATATATAAAAGGTCACAGAGCTCATGAGTGGGACAGTGTGACATCCGTCCTAATATCCAGCCTCCGTCTCTCTCCATTAGATATTAAAGGTTTTCTGAATGAAGCGTGACTCGTCTCTCTGCCTCTGTCTCTCTACATCATCTCCGTTGTGGTTGCTATGGTGACTGAGCGGCATCGATGACGTGCCGTTTCTCCCCTCTATATTTATTTTGTTGCCATAGCAACGACCCAGACATGCACTAAAGAAGAAGAAGAAGTCCCACAGACCAACAGACAGATGGACACTGACTGTATTCGTCTGTCCTGTGAGGGGTCTAAAGTATGACGGCCTCCACAACTCTGGTTTTAAACAACAGCTGTGTCATAAAAGCACCGGGGGCTGCACGATCAATCAAGCTGTGATGCATCACTTTGAGGTACATCAGGCTCCTAACACTGAAATAAGGAAAACTGTTTTGTTTTACCTTTGGGTTGAGGACCAGCTGCTGCTCGTCAAAGTGCAGCAGAGCCAAAGAGTTTGACTCCGAGTTGTTGACGAAGATCTGCAGACAGGGATAGAGGGACGTTCCCTTACAGTCTGCACCACATGTAAACACACACTCGAACATCTCCTCCGGACGCAACACTGACACCACCTGAAAGAAGAGGAGCACGGGCACATGAGAGGAGTAAACCGTGAACTTCAAAACGCTTAGCAAGGTGAACACCACTGAATTTGCTGCTGATAGATCGGCTGATATCAGCTTGTTGCAGATATATTAGCACCAGTGTAGACAGTATGTTAGTTGTAAGTAACATAAAATATATGTTTGAAGTAATTTTAGTAGAAATTAGACATTTTATTTTTAACAAAAGCTGTGGATGAACTGATGCCTTTCCTAATGCCACGCTGCCAGCATGACGAGAAACATTTAAAAATCGGTTTCATGCACTAAAAGATCATCTTTTATTAATCCCACAGTAAGTTCATATTGTACGGTAGATGCTGATGCCCTGGGTCGGTTCTCTGTTCTGCCCTGCCGTTCCTGTCTGTGACGAGGTCAGAGAGAGACGACGCTGTCACAGAACTCGTGCAGGTGGTAGTTGGCTGAAATTTGAGTGAGGTCTGCAGGGAGGGAGCCAGGACTGTGGGAGCCCCCGTGCTGCAGGCAACCATGTCGGACTCATAGTCCTGTATCCTTGCAAAGTGCGGTCAGTTGGTGGATTCAGGCTCAGGCTGAGTCTGAGGTCGAAGCTCTGTGATTATACTGCCTGTCGACTAAGAACGTACGACATGTGATTTAGTTTGTTTACTTCTGGAAGCGCCCCCTACATGTAAACGTTTTCCACATCTTTGGACACAGAAATAAGTTTGGATGTCAAGCCTGAATATGAGAGTGAACGTGACCCGAATGATTCAGATATTTCATATGCTAATGAAGAGTGATGGCAGCAGTTCTTCTCCCTGCTCATTACCAGACTGAAATAACTGCTGCAGCCATGAAAATAAATATCAATACAAGGTAAAACACAATCAGTCTGAGCAGATTTGATAAAAGTCAGACCTTTGTTCATCGCTCAGGAGGTCAGGGAGCTGCAATAAAGTCCAAGCATTGAGATTTATGTGATATTAAGCAGTGGATTAGTGGATGACAGAGTACACTCCCTCACTGCCACGTGAGTCTGGATCGTCTGAGTGAAAAAACACACACAAAAAAGAAACAAAACAATTCCACTCTCCATAATGCATGGACATTATTTCAGGACAATGCAATAAGCTAACAGCCAAATAAATCAGGCTGGTATGAATTCATCATCCACGGGTGAACAGCCGTAGGAGTGCAGACTGTAGCTGCCTGTAATTTATGTCATGAAAACTCCCAACTGGCTTTAAAACGCTGTGCAAACAGTTTTAACAATCCACAGTGGAAAGTGACGCAGCATGAGGGAGCTGAAGGCGGAGAAATCCACTTTGTACTGACGATAAAAAAGATTCAAATAAAAGAAGAAAGGCCTGAGATTCATCAAGCTGTGATTTCAAACAATACGTTTTTACCAAAACCTAATGTTTTTGTTCTTTGGGACAGTGGAGGCCTGTTACGACCCAACAGGAGACGATTTTTACACTTAAATTCAAATTATTTAACGTAACACACAGATACTCAACACTTATTTTTCTGTGACTCTGGGGTCGTATTTATGATGTTCTGTGGGATTTATTTTGTAGTCTGCTTTCAGGAAGCTGCAGGGAACTCCTAATAATACTTTTAATCTGGAAAAACCAGACATGTTAAACCACAAAATAAAGTAAAACAAACGCCACCAGGGCTGCCTGTGAAATATCTGTTAACCTTCAGACCAAAACCCAAAGACATGCAGTTTACTATCATGTGTGACAAAGAAATGAAGTTAGAAAAGTAAATATTTGACCAAAACTATTATTCCATTATCAAAATTGCTGCAGATTATGTTTTGCTGATCGACTGATTCCTGCAGATCTAAAGGCCACAGAGCAAAAACTGGGCCGACACAGTGAGTGAAAACCCACAGTGACTTAATATCACTGACAGTGTGGCTAATGATTGACAGCTCAGTGATGGAGATCCTGTCAGATCTGATGACGGACTCATAACCTCCACTGTCCGTCAGCAGGATGGAAACTAAAACACTCACTGATCCATGTTAGTTTTAGTCCTGATCTCTTACTGAACACGGATCGTTTTCAAAATGATGATAATCATAAAATACTTCATTACTGTGCTTCACACCAGGTTCAGCGGTTTAATGTGTGTTTCACTGTGACTTCAGTCACAGGTCACAGTGTGGTATACAAACCACAGAGAGCACTGCCAGGTTATTTCAACCGAAGATTTCTGGGAATAATCGATTATCAGGAAGTTGAAGAACATTCATATGGTAAGATCATTTCATCAGGACACGGTTCTAATCACTGAGTCTATAAAAGAGCAAAAGGCTGTGAGAGATGTCCATGAAAATATCCCGGAGCTGCAGGCGACGTCCAAAACACTGCAGCTGCCATCACTGCTCCTAGAGACGGTCCAGTACAGAAAACCAGTTATAACATTCATAACCATCACTGCTCCTAGAGACGGTCCAGTACAGAAAACCAGTTATAACATTTACACCAGTTTAAATTCCTCTTTAAAGAACTCCTGCTTGTAAAAGCTGAACAGGGGGGGGGGTTTAAAATAAAGTGTTACTCCTTCACTAATCCACCAACTGCTACTACGACTGTTACTACTACTACTGCTGCCAAAACTACTACAACTAGTCTACTACGGTCCGGAGCAACGACCCCGCCGGCGGCTCGGAGCTCGTAGCCGGACTCACCGTGCAGTTGGCCGGCTTGCTCTGGAGGCTCTGCAGGGTCGGGCTCAGCCAGCAGAAGCCCAGGATGAAGAGGCTGAGAATCCCGCAGGCGATCAGGAACAGCCCCAGCCTGATGCTCTTGTCCTCGGCCTCGGAGTACTCGTACGACACCCGGATCTTCGCCATGGCAGCCCCGCGGAGACCACCGCCGGCATGGAGAGGAGGAGAGGGGGAGGAGGAGAGAGAGGAGGATGGATGGAGGATGAAGGAGGAGAGAGGTGGAGGCGACGCTGTTTTGCCTTCTGCTGAGAAACTGTTTAAACAGCGGCTGCTCTCTGTCTCTAAATCTGTTTCACCTCCCTCCGGCTTCATTTATCCTCCCCCCTCCCTCCATCCTTCCTCTCTATTTTCCACCCCCCCCCCCCCCACAAACAACCCCGGAACTTCCCACATTAAAGGGTCAGTTCACCCAAAATACATGAACATGAACTGTATTTTAAACACCTGACATGTACTTTATGGGCAGAAGTACCTTCCTGCAGTCATTATCTCAGACCTTTAATGTTTTAATAGCCTGCACAGGCAATTTAAACGGATCGGTCTTGATCGCCTTTGTTCTTATCTCTGTTCTTTGTTCTTTCTGCTGGTGGAGCAAGAGGAACTCAAAAAGCAGGGTTCATCCTCTGGGGACCACATATGTTTGTATGAAATTTCACGGACAGACCTACATTAAGACATGGTGACCGTCACAGCACAACAAATCTGTGCTATAACTTGAGTAAACCATGATATTTTTTGTCCTGTGTGAAGGCAAAGCTGGTGCCCTGAGACACAGAGGATGTTTCTGAGTGACGTGCTCTCCCTCGGCTAAGAGGCTTATCTCATCCATGTAACAGTGAGAGAACAACAAGCAGCCACCGGCGAAACGAAACACAAATCTGGACTGAATCATCAGGCCACCGGGGCGACCGAGCATCGCTCAACCTGCAGTGAGGAAGAGGGAAAGAGGGAGATGAAACCATAGAAACATCGCAGATAGCCACAGGCTGCACCACGCTGCCAAAAGTATATGGACATCCAAACATAATATCCATGATCATTAAAGCGCTGTTACAACAGAATCCAAATCTAAAACCAGCACAACATAAACACTGTGGTATATTTTATCATTTGTACACACGTTATCTTCATTTATTGTTTAAACAGGTTATTGAGATGTTTTATTTGCTGGATTATGTGTTATTACATTCATCTATAAAGTTTATTTTCTTCACTGTACTTCATTACTTGCTGCTGTGATGACACAGTTTCTCTACACAGATCAATAGAGTTTCATTTCAACATGTGTGTATGTGTAAATGTGTGTGTTGTGTGTGTGCTGGATGAGTCTGATTGCTGGTAAAGATGCAACCAGCCGTCCAAAATGGCCTCCAAGGACCAAACGATCAATGAGCTGACTGAAATGTATTGATTTCTCTCCCTCTCAGTCGGCAGTGAGTCCAGAGAGAGTAGAAAAAGGCACCTGTGGACAAGTCAGAGACCATAACAACACAAACAAACCAAAATCCATCTGCTGTGATTTTCCTGTTGGCCAGAGTCTGTCCCAGCCGAGTCTAAGAGTGTGAGCAGAACTTGTGTTCTTCATCCTTTATTTAAACCTGCATGCGGCAATATTCGACCACTGTTTCCACTAGTTACAGATCAACATGATCCTTCACCGGGAGACGTGTCTGAGTCCACCTGATGAGTCCACCTGATGAAGCTCTGTTTTCGGTCTCTACCAGCTCCTGAAAGCATTTTTTTCTTTTCTTTTTAGTCAAATAATCATCAATCATTTAATCATCAAAATCACCAGCTTTGTAAAAATATATGTAAAAGTGATATCTTTAAACCTCTAGTGCAGTACAGTATTATTTTTCTCCGCTTCAGCCTGTTGCATAAATGTGAAGTGCTGAAAGGCTCCAGGATAAAGCCTCAGAATTATGCATTGGTAATCAGGGAGGCATGTGGCAGGATTATTATCATCTCTGCAGATCAAAAGATTACAAATAATAACGGACATCAGTGTGGAAGAACACCGGCCACGTGTCTCTGCAGAGCTCTCGCAAACACACAAACTGCACAGCTTTAGAAAAGCCAGCACACTGAAATATCACCGGTCCGGTCACTGAGAAAAAATTCCAAACTGACAAATCAGAACAAATGAAATCGAGGAAATTTGAGCTACATTTCCAGTTAGAGTGAAATAAACGACAGGAACAATCTGAAAGGCAGACCGTGGCCACAGCATCTATCCTCTGTGCACGGGATTTGTTTTTTCAGGAAATAGAACAAATAAAAATGGATAGAAAAGGGCAGCGTCTGACTCCAATCAACATTCAGATGATGCGATCAGGCGGCACAATATTTGCTCCTGCTGTCTTGAAAAACCACAAAGTAGTGCTGGTACAAAGAGCCGCTGCAGAGGCAACATTTGGCTGAAAATCCCACCATCAACAGTGAATTACTGCCTGGTAATATCCTTCATTATGGAGCTGATGGCTGCTGCTCTGAAAGCACTGTGATGGAAAAATTCAACAGAATGATGCTTTGTCCCTGCTCTGCACCACGTCTAAGGCAACATTTCATCGTGAACGCATTATTTTGCTTGCATTGACCAACAGTAGTGGATGCCAAACACAAAACGACCGGCTGCGTTTCTTACTGTGTAGCTCCTGTGGTAAAATGTGACATATGACAGAATTATCAGGTTACACGAAACAAAAACTCCAGCACACTCTCATCACATAAACACCCACAACAACATGACAATACGTTTGTATACGCATTCACTGATCAAGACTTTCTTATTCATGCATCTGATCAGCCAGTCGTGTGGCAGCGGTGCATAAACCCTGCAGATTCAGGGCAGGACAGTTCATGTTCACATCAAACAGCTGAATCTGGACAATCACGTGATCTCAGGGACTTTGACCTGAGCTCAGCAGCTCTGAGGACGGAGACAGTCTGTTGATGAGAGGGGTCAGAGGTCAGTGGTTGGAGCTGACAGAAACACTAGGCTGACTCAGAAAGGAGGCGACAGGGTAGATACACAACACACGAAGGGCTGGAGGTGATTTAATGAACTAATCAGTGAATAAAATGTCGCAAACATTATTCTAATTTACAGACCAAATAATTCCAGAAACTTCAGGTTTATTTTAGCCGCCTCTACAGAGCTGTGAACGTAGATGTTGTTCTTAGTTAACTTAATGTTGTGTGACTGTGATGTTTAAAAGAGTTTGATGTTGTTTTTTGTGGCTCTAGTTCTTTGTTTGCTTTAGTAAGAAAGTACAACGAGCTAATTAACAAAACAAAGTAAAGTTTAATTTCTCATATTCACCCACTCACTCCCACAGCTACACTTTTTTTAGCTCAGTTTGTTAGTCAGTTACATAATGTTTGTTCAGGCATCATTTACACAAAGAACTACAGTTTACTGAGCGAAGAGAAGCATGCAAGATTATCTGAGAACACCGTTTGTAATTAGAATACATTTTTTACAGCATTTTCTGAGGTATGTTAAAGGATGTGGTGAAGACCAGCTAAACGAGATCTTTAAATTTTGTTTCCCAATTATTTCAAATGACATTTTAAGACAATCTGTTGCACTGAACACTGTAAAATGGGTCCAGGATCAGTGCTGTAGATAGAGCAATAAAATGAGTGAACTCTCGAAGATTTACGAAGTATCTGATCGTGTTGATGTTGGTTCTTCTGTCCTCACACGTTTCAATTTACCACATTTTCCTTTTACTCCCTCATTATTCTCAGTTGGCTTCAGATTTAAACACACAATCGTTTCTACTCCTACATTTAACAGACGATTTTAATCTCCACTGTGTCTCTACTGCTGCAGTAAAATCTGCTTTTATCACCATTATCATCATTAAGTCTTTTATTGCTCTCACCTTAATGCTCGCTGTTAGAGACTCTGAGTGTTTGAGTGTTATTTTTTCTTTGTTTGTGTCTTTGTTTATAGCGTTGTGAACGTGTGTGTGTGTGTGTTTACCTTAAGGTTATAAACCACTCCCTGTCTTGCAAGTTACCGTCTCTATTACACTTCATCTGCTGGAGCAATAAAAACATCAATACACTGATTTGTTGATGGCAAAAATAAAGTTTTAATAAACAGTCACACAAAAATACAAAAGGTAAAATACTTTATTAAACATCTTCAGTTTACCTGTCTTCCTGCCTCTTGGTCTTCTTTGGCACATAGTGCCCCCATGTGGACATACTACTGAAACACAGTTTAATTTTCTGTCACTTTTATCACGTTAATAATAATTTATCACATTAATTAATAATTTGATTTCTCAAACTTCTCCTCCAGCAAATAACTAATTCATCTTTTCAGTCATTGATCAAAATAATAACAAATAAAAATACCTTGTAAATTTAATCTTAAATCTTTGGCTTTCAGACTGTTGGTTGAAGGAAATGTGAGACTTAAAAGATGAGACTTTGGGCTCTTCCTGACATTTTATGGAACTGTTAATAGCAGCTCACAATTATCCATTTTTTTTTCTAACAATGAGCATGAAGTTGAACATTAAACTGGTGTTTAAATCTCCTTATTTATTTTTAGGGATGAAGAAACATTCTACCTTGAACAGACAGATCTTCATGTGAAAAAAAGATCTCCGAGTTGTTGTCCACATCTCAGCTTTTTTCAGAGACTCTGAGCGTCATCTTCCTGTGTGGAGACAGAAGGAAAATTGAATGATGTGTGAATGAGACAGATGCAGCTGTACAGGCCTTAAGGTTGATTTACAGAAATACCAGCTCTTAAACTGACTAATAAAAAAAAAAAAAGATAATCGATTCATCATTTCAGTCACTTTTTAAAATTCACTGGATTCAGCTTCTCAAATGGAAACACTGGCACGTTTTCAGTTATAACAGGATCGCAAGATCTTCAGCAACTTTTCACAGTAACATAAAACAAACACACAAACAAACAAACAAACAACCCGGACTCATCTTTTAATTTCATTACCAGAATATTTATTTTATTCTTTTTCCTATTAAAACACTAGCTGCCATATTTAATAAAACAGCCAATGGCCAAGTGCCTCAGTCCTCATTTTCCAATCAAATCTTCCCAAACAGGTCACATGGGGGTCTGTGGGCGTGTCCTTGGCTTTCCTGCTGCAGTGTGAACAAACTGGCCCTTGTAGTCATGGCAACCGGTGTTGCCGCTGTAACAACAGCAGCGATGTTGTTGCTGGAAGGTGGTTGTTGTCGGCAGAGTTGGGCGTGGTCCCATGTAAACTGTCTCCATGGTGGTTTCCGTGGTAACGGGAAGTCTAGTATTGCATTGTTTACTGGCGGCCAGTAGAGGAGGAGCATCTCTTCGTTTCAGAAAAAAATTCTCTTTTTGTTTTTCCTCTTTTTCTTAAAAATACTGCCTCGTGTGTGTATACATACACACAGACACACACACACACACATAAATAACTGTACATTGGCGCCTCCTGGAGGGAATTTAAAAACAATGACTAAAAATTAAAATCATGAACTTAGAACTGATGTGACTGACACCACTCTCGTGTCTGTAAAACTAAATATGAAAGCTTCCACCCACAGTCACTTAGCTTATGTTAGCTCCTCTATATGTTCATGTTATATCCTGTTTGTTTAAAATGGAAGTATAAAAATGACAATCTGCTGTTCTACGAATTACCTGCCGATCTATTTCTTGGTCGGGTGCAGTCGTTTCCTCAAGTCGCCACCAAGAAATAGTCCGTCACGCAATCCTCTGCCAAACAGGGATTTGTAACTTTTACACTTCGGTTTCCGTTCTCGTTAAACAAAATAGAACCGTGCTTTAATTAGTGAGATTTAGAGATGCTGGTAGGTGGATGTTGTTACCTTTGGCTACCCGTTTCCCCTTATTTCCCGTCTTTATGCTAAGCTAAGCTAATTGACTGTTGGCTATTACTTCATATTTACTGACATGCAAGTGTTTTCTATCTTCTCATCTAATTCTGAGCAAGAAAGCAAATAAGCATATTTCACAAAACATCTAACTTTTCCTTTAGCAGTCTTGGTCGAGGTTACTCCAAGTCTGATCGGTTTGACTGTTGCCGGGCGGAAAACAGACAATAAATGTGGGAGGTGACAGAAAAGTAGAAGATTTAAAAAAAAGGAAATATTAAAAGTGAAGGAATGGGGAGCTGCAGTGACAGAGAACAGGAGCTGTAAAGCCAGAATAAAATAAGAGAAAATATAAAAGCAGTGGATGAAAACTAATAAAAAGCTTTGTCAGTGTGAAAGATGTAGAAACATTTCCAATTTTTGTTTGTTACTTTTATCCACTGAGCTTTGGCAAAATGTAGGGAAAAAATATTTTACCTTGTCTTTCTGCTACCATCTATTGTTGTTTTGTTGTGTCATTTAATGAAATTTGGTTTTAAAGAGAAGCCTGGCATTATTCTTTATTTTTTTTTCTTGTCAACAAATTCCATGTGCAGATCCCTAACAACATCAGTTATTTTGGCATTCGTTGTTCATGTTTCAACAAAGTGAAGATTTGCTGCTTTTCTTAGTTTTATATCACTGTAAACTGAATATCTTTGGATTTTGGACTGTTGGTTGCACAAAACAACATCTGAACAACAAAAAAACATCTGATGTCATTTTGGGTTTTAGGAAACTGTAACAGCATTTTACACTATTTTCAAAACAGGTTGGTTTTGGTCTTTTCATGGGATTTGTTGACAATAAGAAAATATAAATAATATGATGTATATAACAACACCTTTTTCTTATTATTTATATATATTACATAAGCTAGGTGAAAAATGCCAAACTCATCCCACTCCTTCCTCTTTTATTCGTCTGGTTAACGCCGTGGTGTTTCTGGCCACTAACTTCACCTAACTTGGTTAAAAACCAAAAAGCTGAGCCTTTAAACTTAAACCCGCTGCTGCTTCAGGCATCCCCACACCAACACAAACCAAAAAAGATATTTTTTCTCCTTTTATTATGAAATAGTGCTACAATGTACATTGCATTTCCTGTCCTGACTGTCCACTGTCTGCTGCTGTGTGTGTGCGTTCTGATTTGTAATGCTGGAGAAATCTGGTAAAAATAAAGAAAAGTGATAAATATTTTCAGTTCCTGTCAAATTCAGAGAGGTGTGACAGTGTGAAATAATTATCCATCCTGACAGGTGATTTAATCCTGTGTTCTGTGTTAAAATCCGGTTCTTCTTAAAAGCTTCTCTAGACAAAAATAGTCAATTTTTAAGACTGAATAGAAACATAAATCACTCGATCAGATGGACAGTTATTTACAGTGCTTGTGTCTGCGTTTGTTGTACTGTGCTGTCTGTTGACATTAAGTCTGTGCTCCACATAACAGACAACTGAACCAAACCCATGGAGGAAGGGTGGGAACGAAAAATAAAAAAATGAGATAAAGAACAAACCAAAAAAAAAAAATCAGAAAAGTTAAAATGATAAAGTCTATTCAGAAAGGCGTTTAAGAGGGCAGGAGCCAGGACGTCCTCTCATGTCCCGGGTCCTTAACAGCCAGATTCGCTTTGAGTGTGTGGAGGTGGGAAAAACCTAGAGGGATGATGACGGGTGATCCAGGAGGACCAATGGCAGGCAGGCAGGAGGAGGGAGGAGCCAATCAGAAGGCCTGCTGGGCAGGATTGTAGTTGAAGGTGGAGGGAACGTGAGGTCTCTCTTCTAGTTTGTCATATTCCAAATGAAACTCCTGAAAACAAAGAGTCAAGGAGAAAGATCTATGCCTGTGTGATTGTTTGTCAGAATTATCACACTGGACTCGTCACATCTTCTTATGTTTACGAAGTTGTATATTAGAGGTGGGACAGTGTAAATACGTGTTTATGTTCACCTTGGCAACCTTCCTCCAGTTGAGGCAGTCAAAGAAGTAGTAGGTCCCTCTCTCATAGGCGTTGGTCTTCAGCGTGGGCTCCATACCCGGAGCCCGGGTGATCCAAACCCGCTCCTCTTTATGGTACCTCCAGTCCCTGTTAAAGCTGGAAAACCACACAGACAGACAATCATGAAAAACAGAGGAGGAGTTGGTGAAAGGATGATGGACGAGAACATGAAGACAAAATCAACACCATCCAGAGCCTAAAATTTAGGAAATGAACGGAGGCGAGCTCGTTGTTTTCCTGCCTACAAACTCTGGGAATGTGCCTGTGAGCTCTGCTGTGACAACACCTTTACCGTCACTAAATATTGTGTAAAATTATTATAAACTTTATCTGCCATGACATGAAAATCAAGAACAAAATCATCAAACTGACTACAAAGGTGTCAGCCTCGCTAACAATACAACAAAAACATTGTGATCACAGTTCGTTTCACTGAGACTGAGATGAATAACAAAAAATAAAAAATTAAAATTGTGGGTCTATAAAATGCATTTTAGCAAGTGGTTTAATTATTTTATTTGTTGTTCTTACAGTTCTACTGCAGCCAGTAGTTGTAGTAGGTCTCCTCCATTCATATAGTAGAGATAAAACAGCAGATCTTCACCATAACGAGACAACTTGATAGCTGCTAACTGCAAACATGTGGAATGTGTGTAATTAAAATTAGATCAAATGTGCAGACATGAAAAGCATAAAATTACAGAATTATTTTCATACCAAGAAAAAAGGTGTTTTTTTTTCAATTACATACCTTGTCCCTTATGTGGATGTTGGTTAAATACTCTGAGGGAACGTGGAAGTCTGGAGGAAGAGTAGAAACACAACCTGCACACGTCATCGCCTAATAACGCTGTTCTGACCAACTACTAGCAACCAGTTGCCTATTTACAGGTCCAGCATACACAGAGAGCCATGATCGTCCCACTGGAGTTGTTTTGTGGCCATGTGATGAATATAAGGACAACATCACTTCCATAAATATTCAGAACCAACTCAAATAATCAGACATTTGGAGTTTGAACTCACCTATATCCTGCGGTCGACATGGAGCCGATGCCCAGGGAGACGCAAACTTAGGATAGAGATTCCTGAGAGAGAAAAGAGAGAGAGACATTTACATTGACTTTCTCATTTAGAGATGAAAGGTTGTCTCCCCCAGTTGTTGTGTACAGTTGTTTTTTAACCTGGTTTAAAATTTATCTGGAAGTCTTGTCAGAGCAACAAGCTTTAAGCTGTATTTGAAGACCAGGCTCTTCTGTGTATGCGTGTGTGCGTGTGTGTGTGTGTGTGTCGTACTCAGGTGAGTTGAGGTTCAGGCCGAGCGTGGTGAGGTCAGAGCCCAGTGCCAGGTGGACCATTCCCGGGTCTGTCTCTGCCGCCCGGATGAACGTCAGCAAGCCGATCATTCCAAACTGGTCCGTTACCATGCCAACTGGGATGTTGGTCACACGCCCTGGGACATAAAGACAACACAGGACGATGGTTTAGACTAAAATCTTTTTATCCCCCCCCCGTGGATGTTTCATAATATACTGACGAACACCTGGAGGGTGTGTGTGTTTCTCACCGTCAGGAAGCACCTGAATCCCCTTCTTCTGCTGGTTGTTGTTGCTGGGCGCAGAGCTCTTATCACCGGGGAACTTTGGACCATCTGAGTTAGAGGTGGGCTTTCCTGATGAGTTCAGATTCTGGATGGACAAAAACATGGAGGGAAAAATCAGTCCCAAAACAAAGGGGGTGAGTTGGGACATGGAAGGACAGAATACACAACAAAGGGAAGTAAGAAAGGAAAGAGGAAAGAGAAAACAATACAACAAAGATACTAAAAAGAAAAAGACGAGAAAAAGAAAGAAAAGAGACACAAAAAAGTGAATCTAACCGTTTTGCTGTCTTCGTTGGTGCTGGTGGGGTCTTTTGTTTGGTAGTTTGGCCCAGGAAGAGCTGGGAAATCTTCGTTATGGATGGAGAAGTCTTGCGACTGCTCACTGGACGGCTTGGTTACCATGCCAACTAAAAAACACACACACACACACATCTGGATTCATGGGCATGAACTGCACAGCATCTGGGAAGAAAATTAACTACTGTAGATCTTTGTCTAATAATGCTGTTAATGATGTAGGTGTGTCAAGAGCAGCAACTTTAGACTCTTTCTCTCCCATAGACCTCGCTGAGTTGACTTCAATAGTTACTAAATCTAAACCATCAACATGTCTCTTGGATCCTATCCCAACCAGACTTCTTAAAGATGTTTTGCCTTTGATTGACACCTCCATATTAGATCAGATAAATCTCTCCTTAGTGGCAGGATATGTTCCACAGGCTTTTAAGGTTGCAGTTATCAAACCTCTACTAAGCCTTCTCTTGTACTCTCTGCATGTCCCTCTCCTCCTCTCCTCCATTCCCAGCTGTCCTATCTTCCTCCTCTTCCTCCTTTCACCCAGCCCGGCCCTCGGCAGGAGGGTCCCCCATATGAGCCAGGTTCTTGTTGTTCTTACCGTAAGGAGCCCGACCGGCCAGCGGGTTAAGCAGAGGGGTGGGATTCGAGCCTCCGTCCCTCCGACTCCTGTCTGCTAACGCCGGGAAATCTGACAGGTCCAGCCCCGTCACATTCTCACTGCCGTCTGGAGTTAAAAAATTAATAATGGCACTAAAAAATGGGGGCCAAATCAAATTTGAATGAAAAATATTATAATAAGGCCAATTTTTTGTACCTGTGCCATTGAAGATGTTGTTGGATAGAGAGTTGTTCAAACTGAAGCCTGGATTCCTGTTCACCCCAAACCCTGACATACTGACACAACACACATACAGATCGGATTAGTCAACTGATGAAATATACAGTGATGTCTTTACCTCTGCTCACAGACTAATCAGTGCGTATGCTGTCTCGTGTTTAAACAGGAGTGCCTGGCTGGAAAGCATGGCATACTGTTTACATGTTTGTCACAAAAGATAAATAGACCAGACAAACCTACAGCGAGTATAAAAGAGCAGAACAGGATTTTACTCTCAAATAACTAAATATCTAATGTAGTCAAAAGTCTTTTCTCAGTTAAACTAATCTGTGTATGACGTAGATTAGAGAGTGAGTGTGTGTTACCTGTTGATAGTGAAAGGCTGCCGTGCTTGCTGCTGTTTGGGCATGCCGATGATGCTGGGTGATGACCGGCTGGGACTCCCCATGCCGCCGCTCCTCCCTCCTCCACCACCACCTCCGCCTCCCCTCTCTCCTCCTCCCATCCCTCCCGCCTGACCTGTCGGACCCCCAACCTGCTGGCTGTGGTTCAGCACGCTCCGGCTGCTCATTGGCAGGATACCCCTGCAGAGAGAGGCACAAGCACAAACACAGAAAGAATTATTTAAGGTTAAAGCTGCAGGTGGTGGTTTGTGGTTCCAGGCACAGGCTGAAGTTTGTTGAACACGAGCAGCTGGATCTGAAACAGGGACACTGAGGTTACGTGATACGTGTCTGACTGAGCTCTCAGACTGAAAAGCTGCTGTGGAGGCGTGTTATTCCAGACACTGGTGAGACAATGAGACACGAACCAAACCAGTTAGAGCAATGCATTCATTTAAACAGAGCAACTGTTGCTGACTTTGTAAATCTGTGAATTATTTTTACATGTGTTAAAAATCAACTCTCTCACCACATGTGAACTTTTCTCATGATGATTTTTGTCTTTATTAAATGCTTTGATGTGCTTGTGACAACAAGCTACAGAAATAAATAAACTTAAACATAATTTACAGGTAGAGAAAGAAAACTTTCTTCATTTCTAAAATGTAAATATATTTTAATACATTTAAATTAAATACATTTAGACTAAACTAGAAGTTTTACGGATCCACAAATACACAGCAGGATTCATCCTCAGCAAATAAGCGTACATGTGGGTGTGTGTTGTACCTGCTCGGTGAGGGAGGCGTGTGCATTGTGCCAGTGTTGGGTGTACTGACATGGCTGGAGAGCTGGCTGGCAGACTGGTTCAGACCACTTCGACTTAACTGAGGTGCTGCGCTGCTGTTCATACCACGCATGGGAAACCCCAAAGCACCTACAACACGAGAGAGAAAACACGTTCATATTCTCAAACACACACACTCCATTTTCTGTGTCATCTTTTTGACGTTTGTGTGACTGAAAAGAATATGCTTCTGTATATAAGAACGTGGTTGTGTTTAGTGGTTTAGAGTGCAGCCGCATGGTTACAGTACAGGCATTCATGAAAGACTGGTGGAGTTGTGCTAACAACGTGCTGCTCTTGATGACAAAGAGAAACATTAAAAAACAAGTATTCTGGCATCATTACTCAGAGTTTCTGCACAGTTCATTAAAGACATTAAAGACCACAATTTAATACATGTTTCCCCATCATACTGACCAAAGTAGGAAAATACAATATGGTTTTGGATAGTTTTCTATGATATCACTTCTTCTTAACACTTCCCGGCTGCATTTAACAAGAATTCCTAATAATATTATTAATTCAAATAACAACAAGAAAGATGGATGGACAGCTCAAGAAAGAGAAAAAGAAAAAATGTTTCGATTGAAATTAAATTTAAGACTTTTCTGGAGAAACTGAATTCAACACTTTTCAAGACCTGCAGATACCCTGACAGAAACTCAGGTAAAACTTCCAGACACGATCTAAGAGCAGACAAGGAAAACTGTCTCTGCATCGTGGAAATTCAAAGTCACATGTCAATATATTTTTGTAGCATTTAAATAGAATCACTCAGAATTGTTAGAAACAGGTAAGTGAATGTGTTCATCTTACTCTGTGGGCCATATAAGCTGGCTCCTAGCTGTGACAGCTGACCCGATGAGGAAGCAGAGGAAGACACCAGCATCTTAAAAACAGAGGAAACACAGATTGTTTAATTTGCAGCTCATCAGTTTACTGTGTTCTTCTACAGCCGCATACGATCAAACCACGCATCAACATGCAGCGACTGACAATATTATGTTCTATTATTTGACTTCACGAAAGAACAGTTGAGATCACCTTTGTTTAGAATTCATATGGCTCTTTACAAAGGTATGAAAGTTGGATTTGTTGTAAATGTATGTCTCTATACTTCCACAAAATAGGTTATATGTGGAAATACAAGATACATGCAGTATAAGGTGTATACTGAAGTTTGATTTAGACAGTCTTAAGAGGAACTTACATCTTTGTCCGCGCGGTGAGGAGGGAACATGGACTGTTGGCCGTAGTAGAGGCTGGAGTCATCCGCATAGTCACTCTCCACCCCCCCCTCCATAAACTTCTTCCGGTTAGCACCAAACATGCCGCGTGTCACCTGAGAAACCAGACATTTTAATGTAAACATTTAACAATATGCTATTAACAGCCTCCTAAATATGAAGTTTAGCTGCTTTGAGTTTTAGATGGCTGGCTGGACAAAAAAAGACATTTGAAGACATCACCTTCGACTATTATTCACTGTTTTCTGACAGTTTATAGAGCAAACAATCAGGAAGTCTCCAAACAGATGGAGAAGGTTTCGAATAATTAAACTGGAGTTACAGCTGTGGACTCAGGTCTTATTTGGACAGCACTGATCATATATCAATGTAGAAAATCAGACTTCTATGAACAAATAAACAAAGGCACAAATGCAGCCAAAACATATCAACCACGTGTTCTCTGCATCGCTGCACAGGCATTTCACATAAATATTTGCATTAGAATGTTTTAGCCTTCCTAAAGGATCTTTAGATTTCAGAATATATCACAGCTGATACTGTTGTGAAACACATACATCTGCTGTAACAAAGTGGTAATTCAAGGATCTATCACCACGATGTAATCAAGACAGTACGGTTAAAACTATGTGGTTTAATCGCCAATTCAATCAACAAAAAAATGACTAATTACAAAAGCAAAATGTCCCAAATTCACAGGACAATCTGGCCTGAATCACAGAGTTTAAAACCTGATGAAGTAGTTTACCTGCATAACATTAGGTAGTGTAGATGTATAGATCCACAACCCTGTATGGACAGTGATCTCTCCGGATTAGTTTTGTTTACGAACATCCACAATCAGCAGCAGCGAGACCCAATAAACAACGGCTAACCGAGCTAACACGTTTGTAACATTTCTAACGTGTGTATTATTTCTTGCAAAGCATTACGTCTCAGGTTATTAATGCCCTCCTCCCGCTGTAAATGCCAACCGAGTGACCAGAAAGCTTCAATGCTCTTGTTTCAAAGCTTCGTTAAAGACACAGCACTGTAGCAAAAGGCTAATTATAGTTAGCTATCAGCTAATGCAAGGTCTGACAATCTACCTGACTAACGTTAATTCTAACACAACGCTACCTGCTCGTTTCTTCACAGCACACATGCACCGACCTAACCTGCTTTGTGTTGTTTTTATGAGCCCCAAACAAATATCAGTTATTTGCTGGCGGTGTTGTTAGCTGCAGAATGTTAGCTGGCAACCGCGAGCTAAAAAGCGCACAGAAGCTAATAGCTATTTTAATAGGAATACATGGGAACGTTAGCATGAGAGCTAACGCTCACTACCGAGCGAGCTAGTTAGCTAACAACAACGTTAGAAGGACGCTATAAGGGCAATTGTAAGCGGTTATAACACTGTCTGGCAAGCCGATAAAATGGGTTTATATGCGGTTATGCAGACAGGCTACCGAGCAGAAAGGAGACCCGAGGACAGGTGTGTTTTTGTTCGTGTTTGGGCCTGCTGCGCCTCCGTCGGTCAGTTCCCCAAAACAACAACAAAAAGAAACGGAGCCGCACCGCTGCATTTGAAGTCGTATTTTATCACTTCCCTTCGCAGCCTAATTCCGTGGAGACCGACACACGACTGGTGTTTTACTTTAATTGGGGTTTGGTTGGTAATGGCAGAGAAAATAAATTAAACGAATAAAAAAGGTCCTCACCACATCAATCTTTCTTCCCCGCTACAATCCAAGATGGCCGACATCTCTTCGCCAATCAGCGAGGATGCTGGGATACCTTTCGCCTCTGACCTCTGAGTTCCCATCACTCTCCTCTACTCTACTGTCTGAAGTCTGGGCCCCATCACTCTACTTTACTGTCTGATCTGTGTCAAAATGTCACATCTACTTTGATTTGATATTGTAAAATGACTCAGCATCATTTCAAGGGCTTTTGTAGGCAGTTCTTAAATACATGTTTAAATGCACACCTTAATTCTGCTCTTACATTTATGGAAAGTGTTTAAAAGCGGTTTTCAGAGCACAGATGGACTGTACTCCCACCCCAACCTGATTTTTAAGTAATTTGCTTAATATTGTCATCAAAGTATCTAAGATCTGAAGATGTTTCAGTTTCTGGTAACTGGATATTGCTTTTGTGTGTGCTAAGGAAGTATAGGAAACGTTACTCAGTGAGATAAAAATTAGTTATTTGATGAAGTTTTTTACTCCATTAAATTTATTTGATAAAGCAAACTTAAAACTTTACAATTAAAATTAGCTCCACCTCCCTTGTTACAACAATATAATATAATAATCCATTCATACAATATACATTATTCTGGAATAATGTATGGAATGGAAAATATACTAATATACTAATTACTGTTCGTGTAATAAGTATATTTTCATGCTAATATGTTTTATTTATTTGTTTATATTTTACTGCAGTGAACTTTTGAATGCAGAACTTTAATTGCAACGAAATATTTTTACACTGTGGTAACACTTGTAATTTCTTGTTAAAAAAAATGATAACAACTATAACAGTAATGTATCTTGCATGTTTTACCTGATGAGTTTGTTTTAAATTTTGATCTGGAGTGGTAAATGTTTCTATTTCTCTTTTCTACTTCTGTCATGTCTTATTTTGTAATGATCACAAACTGCGCAGCGGAAGCCACGTAATCTCTACTGTAGCTTTACGTACTCATTTCTTATTGGACGATCACGCTGGAATTCCATCTGACCAATGAACGACAAGATAGGGGTCGCTGGTGTCTATATAAGCATGGATTCGACACGATAAGCGTGTTCAGTTTCGACTTAACGAATTTGACAATGTCTGGACGTGGAAAGACTGGTGCGGGAAAGGCAAGAGCCAAAGCCAAGACCCGTTCATCTCGTGCTGGGCTCCAGTTTCCCGTTGGCCGTGTACATAGGCTGCTCAGGAAAGGCAATTATGCTGAAAGGGTCGGTGCTGGCGCTCCTGTCTATTTGGCGGCGGTGCTGGAGTACCTGACTGCTGAGATCTTGGAGTTGGCTGGTAACGCCGCCCGCGATAACAAGAAAACTAGAATCATTCCCCGTCACCTCCAGCTGGCTGTCCGCAATGACGAGGAGCTGAACAAGCTGCTCGGCGGAGTGACTATCGCTCAGGGCGGCGTGCTGCCCAACATCCAGGCTGTTCTCCTGCCTAAGAAAACCGAGAAGGCTGTGAAGGGCAAGTGAAGTCAATAACAGACTACAACCTCAACGGCTCTTTTAAGAGCCACCCACTGTTTCCTGAAGAGCTGATTTCTTACGGAAAAATATGAACATTCAATACTTTTATCAGTAAAGTGGTCCATAACAATCTGGACTGAACGGGGAAAGTCTGATCACACTCTGCTGTTAATGTTCAACATGTATTTGTCATAACGAAAAAGTCTAAAGATAATTGGAATAAACGTTTTGCTTAATTAAGGGAACGTAATTTTGACCGAACCAAAGTAAAAATAAAGGCTTGCTATAAAAGATAAATTGGCTGCAGAGACAATGCTTGTGAGGTGACAAAACATGAAAAATGTGTGGCCTTCAGCTCGTCTGACTGGTGACAGGAAATAAGTTTGTATTTTTGATGGTTTTGGGCTTCCTGTCAACATTTCAGCAACAGTTCAAAGGGTTTTGAACATAAAATAATCTAAAACCAAAATAAAAACGCAGATATTTCAGGAGTTTAGTAGAATTGACAGGGGCAATGCTTTACTCTAAATTTCATTTGACTACATTCATTCCATTAATCTGAAATGCAGCGACTCAAACTGTTACTGTGAAAAGAGGAAACGGCGGGCAGAGTTCGAGCTGTCTTCATTTACGTCCGCTTAAAAGATTTAAAAGCAGACGTTCACGTCCCCGCTATCAGTTCGTCTAAACAAGAAAGTCGACAAAATGAGTGGAAGAGGAAAGGGCGGTAAAGGGCTCGGTAAAGGAGGCGCTAAGCGTCACCGTAAAGTTCTCCGTGACAACATCCAGGGTATCACCAAGCCCGCTATCCGCCGTCTGGCTCGTCGTGGCGGTGTCAAGCGTATTTCTGGTCTGATCTATGAGGAGACCCGCGGTGTCCTCAAGGTCTTCCTGGAGAACGTGATCCGTGATGCCGT
>JBBMJY010000015.1:762534-828120 GCA_037833715.1 Toxotes lorentzi | reverse complement strand
GACAGACTGACTGTTGTCAAGCTAGTATGAGCTCAGAGCGCTGCGCCGGGTGTTCTTCAACACACGAGATGCAAATATGACTGTGCTGTCCCCGCTCTGTCATTGGCTGGTTGTAAAGGCATCATACAGCACACGGTGACGGAAGATGTGATTTAACCTCAGTGTGCCGGTGCAGGAAACACAGCAAGTCAGCATCAGCAGTACACGGTAAAGACGTTTATGAAAAATGTTGTGAGAAGTGTTAACGAGTGCAAATATTTGGCTATAATTAGTAATTATCAGAACAGTTTGTTAACATTTGTTCACTAGCGTTACCTCTCTCATATCCTCTCATAAGTGTTGAAGAAAAACACTCTGAAACAAAACCGTCATAACACACATTTAAGTCCTGTCACTGTTTGGAAGTGGGTCTTTGTGTCTCTAGATTTAAGGCCTTTATTATGTCGAATATCCCTAAATGAATATGTTAAATGAAATAACTCACATAAAACGTGTGAGAGTGGATGTAGACTGACCCCACACGCCACAGGTAATGGCGCCATCAAGTGGCACAACACTGAATTACAACCTTCCTCATTTCTCCTCAGTCAACAGCAAAGAGCCACCATTGAGTTTGTTTCAGTTTATTTCATAACTCTTCTGCATATATTAACATTTTAACAAACAGGAATCTTTTTGTTAAAAACACGATGTTAACATTAAGGGGATGAGGTTTAACATGTGATACACTTAAACCACTGATACACAGAGAACGTCAGAAAATTTTGGCTTTTTCAGACCAATTTGGCAGCGTTGTTTTGGGGAATGGTGTCAGTAAAGGTACTTGATGGATGGAGGCAGCTTCACGGATGATTCACACTCACAGGCAGCATAGTCTACTGACTCCACACAGAAGGGAAACTAACCCCACTACTGTCGGCAGAGCACAACATCATAGGGCTGTATTCAGTCAAAACCATGCAAAAACAAACAAACAAAAAAAAAATCAAAACACTTTGCAGGTATGCCTACAAACGTGCTTTTCAACAAATGCTGAAAAATGTCAGAAGTTCAGTAAAATGTGGATATGACTGAAACAAGTTTGTGGACCTTGAGCTCCACTTTGTGCCTCTTAGGGTCTTTTTGTTTGTTTGTTTGTTTGTTATGGTTACATTTATCACAAACACAAGTCAAATGTCCCAACAGGTTCTTAACTTCTGAGATACCGACACTAAGTGTTTAGTAAAGCAGATTTTTAAACCTATTTATTTATAGTTTAGTCTTATTTTCTCTCTATTTTTATACAGAAATAAAGTGTCAGTATTTCCTTTGCTTTTTGTAAGATGAGAAAAAAGAACACAGAGTGAAAAGTCTGTCCACACACTGTGGTGCTTTGTTCTGGGGCTGGTTTTTGTGGTCTGGGTTAGGCAGCCAGTCGGAGCGGCTTGTTGGACGGTCAAAGAGCTTTGGACCATATTTGTAAAACAGGTAAAAACAAATCTACTTTACTGAACATGGGACAAAATAGTTTCATTCCCTGAAAGGTACAAACTGAATCAAGTTTACCACTGATGCATTTAACTGAAATCAAACTCCTGATGAGCCTATAAAATAAATGTGCGTGTGTGTGAGGTATAATGGAGGATGTTTGTAGGACTTCAGGGATAAGGCTGGACATCTCCGATCTACACAGTACAGGGATAGCAGCTTCAAGGAGACACATAACACGACGCACAACTGCAGAAAACAGGGTCGAAATCATAAAATGGGAATTACTGTAAATTCTCAAATAGCAGCCTTTATTTAAAACATCTAATAACTGTACACTATACTATGTATTATATACTTATTGATTAAGTTTAATGCCCATCCAGAAAGTGGAACAAATTCCACAGCCTGTCATCTTAATTTATTAATATCAAAAATAAATAGGACTTTCACTTCTAACAGCCCAGTAAACACTACTTACTACCTACAACACGGGGTGGGGTACAGCATCCAGACCAGTATGGCACAGCATTGCGTACTGTAATCAGAGCTATCAACCACACCTTTGTGCTTCGGCCCAGAGGTCAGAATGAACGTCCATCCTCACGTTCCTGTTCTTTCCTAGATTGCTAAACCATAAGAACAGTACTGACAGACTGAGACAAGCTAACAGGTTAGAAAAAGTACTTAGGCTAAGTTACTTGCAAATACCAGCTAACAAGGCACAAATCTAACGTAAATTTAGTTGTTATGTTTTCACCAACGTTGTTACAGTTCATCCTCCGGGGACCATGAATGTTTGAATAAAATTGGATGCCACTTGCTCCAATACTTTTTGAGATATTTTAGTCTGGACCAAACCAACAGATGCTTGCCACAGTTTATGATGGTATTTTTCTCCTCCTCGTCCTTCATTTTGGACCCGGCGTTTTATACGAGACCTGGACGTTATTCGACTTTTATTTAAGAATTTACAGTATTTCACCTCCCATTCTGGCACTCATTCATTCTTCCCCATTTTAACACAGACATACTCATGCCACTTATAGGTGCTTGATTGATATGTAGGAGGAAGTAGAAAATAACAGCAAGAAGAACAGGCCACACAAAGGTAGAGAATACTAAACACTTCAGATTCAAGCCCCTGAACAAACTGTAGAAACCAAAGCATCCCTCCAAAAATCCAACAGCTAAGATGAGCCGAGAGGAGGAGCTGGTGGTGTTGGCCCCAAACGGTGAGACCCTGAATGCATCTTGCTGTTAGGGACCCTGGTGTGTTTAAAACACCCGGTGCTTTGTTGTCTGAGATAGGCTATGGCTTTGGCCCTGGTCAGAGCGGGAGGGGATGCAGTTGAGGAAAACTAAACTTGGTCAAATTGTCTTTTAGCAACAACCAAACATCTCTCCCCTAAATGTATTCAGATGATTTTTTCTGCCCACACCTGTCTTAACATTTTAGAAAAATAGAAATCAGGAAAACATCATTACAAAAATAAACCAAAAAGTTCGTCCAAAGTCTACATCCACATAACTTCACACAAATATCGACTGATATTGCACAGCAAGGGATTTCTTCTGATATGAAGTAAATCACTGACACAATTTGTAGAAAAAAAGAACATGTTAGGACATTAAAATGATGAAAAGTTGCATGTCCTGGTTATGTTTGATTATTTTTTTCTCCAGAGAGACAAAGCAGCACGATCCCAGGCCCTCCTACATCAGGCAGATATATCCTCTGAGTCCTGCTCCAAAGAAAAAAAAACAAAGCAAAAGAAGAAGTATCACTGGTGAATGTTGATTGAAGGCACAGAGTTCCAAAGAAGGGCTGAAGATGCTGTTTTTAGAAGTGCAGCAGCAGTTCTTTGTGTTTGAGGGGGTTCCTGCCATCAGATCGACTCTCCTGATGGTCGGAGGGCAGGGCTTCAACTCTCTGTGGAGACAGGAACAAGCAGAAGTCAAGTGTTGGTCGTCTCATTTCACAGGTCAGTGAGATTCACACACTTAAAAGCAGTGGTGGGAAGTAACTATGTACTTTTAGTTTTGAGGTACTTGTACTTTTCTTATTTCCATTTTCTGCTTCATACTTCCTGATTTCAGAATATTGTACTACATTCATTTAACTGCTGTAGTTACTTTACAGATTTTTGCATGATGCTTTGTTATAAATTCATTAGTGGAGTAGAAGTAAATGAGCTGCAGATTCTAGGTTTGTTGTTTACGCAGTTCATAATTTGTTATTGTAGAATTATTGATTATAGCAGCTTTATGGGCCTTGCACACATACTCTAAATGATGCAGTAACTGGGAAGCAGGGATCGATTCTATCAGGAAAAGAAAATAAGAAAGGCAGAAAAGAAAAGGTCATGTAGTTGTTGTGTTTTCCAGACTTGAATTCTGTACAGGTTCTTAAAGACTGAAAACAAAGTGAGGTTTTGGTGAATGTCGGGATCTGAGAGTGGGTGGTTGACAGATCAGGGTCTATATGTGACGCTCAGGCCCTCCCACCCCCTCCGTTTTCAACATCTTCCTCGAAGTTAATCCTCCCCGCAGCGGCAGATGGTGCCGGGAATAACCACGGCTGTGCCCTCAACAGCTCCTGTAGTTATGAATGACTGCATGGTCTTAGGCATTAAGTTGGATCAGAGTAATCCAGCGCAGCATATGCAGCAGCAGCCCACAGGGCCAAATCCAGCAGGCAGGAGAACTTTCCTCCTTCACTGTCCTCTCTGAACGCTCTCCAAGGAGGCCACGAGGTGCTGGCATGGCCTCCGACAAGCCGCCCTGCTTCGAACCAACACACCAAGGTGCTGTGAGAAATGAAAGCATGTGAAGTGGCATTCCCGCTGTGAACTATCTAAGCTAAGCTAACGAGTTTGCTCGCTCATTATCTTGGAGAGTTTTATTTCCCCCTCAAAACGTCAGGGGGAAGTAAACAGAGCAGCAGAGAGAATGTCTCTGACCTAACCATTAGCTTGTTAGCTGCAGCAGTGGCCCCTTCACTTGGAAACCCCTTCGTTTTCACACCAGCTTCACGCTGTTCAGCCTCCGAGATGCTAAAAGTAGGGATGAACACATCCAACGTGTAGTGTAAACATAGCAGGGAGTGTTTCTGCTTTTTGGGAGAAAGATCAGCCACAGAAAAAAACGACATGATACGAGCGTAGGTGGATCTGATAAGGTCAAACGTTCTTACAAACATAGGATAAAAAAACTGCACACACACCAGAATACCTTCATACACCACACCTCAATGCCTCCGCTGTCGTCAGAACATGATTTCAGCAGTAAATTTCTGATCTGCTGGTTATTGTCCATCTACTAGTAGATGGACAATAACCAGCAGATCAGATTCAGATGACCCTTCCCGTCAATGGCTGACCTCCTGTCACATTTTCATTTTTCAGTCATAGCTTAAACAAATCCCTTCACCTTCCTGTGGCCTTGACTTCAGCCTCGTATGTTGGATTTTTCTGAATGGCTTATTCATTGATTATCCTGCGATCACTCGGCTGTTTCGATCGGTCTCCTCTGACAGATCAACAAAGCTCATTGACGATGCTGCTCAGACTATTCAGAGATATATAAGTTCAGATAAATAAGTTCAGAGTAATCAATAGTTGGTCATTTTAACATCAGGCTCATTGTGTAATTTTAAATAAGCTACGTAAAAACATTCCTTTAAATGGTGTTTTGTCTTCCTCTTGATTCTGATATGATTTCTATAGATAATGAAATTAATTGTAGGCTGTAGCCTCACAGTTCATCCTATGATGGAATAAAACGACCTTCACTGAGGTTTTCTGTCTGTTAATGACTTAAAAAAGCTATTTGATAAAATACAACTTTACCAACATTGAGCTCAATATTTACAAGAATAATTAAAGTCTTAAAAGTTTCCATTACAGTTGATGGTTTGCTTCAGTGGTGTAACTGTCCAACTGATCTGTTTATTCTCCGCTTCATGTAGTTAAAGTAAAAGTAGAAGCTGAGAAAACATCTGTACTTTCACTGCTGAAACTTTTACTACATTCTGCTGATAACATTTATTATTTACTTTTTTGTAAATGCAGTCCACAAAGCACCGAAGTCCTTCACTCTGGTCGACCTCATTAAAAACCACAAGGTGGAGCTGCAGGATTTCTCCAGATTTTCCTCCTCTCTCGTGTGGGAGGTTTGTGTCTTGTGTTGGTCTGAGAGAACAGAGACTGCTCTGCGTTGTTTACTTGTTTTGTCGTCTTGGTTTGTCCTGTAAATAGTTTCACGATCGAGACTTTTTATCACTGACGCCCTGAGGGCAGGAGTGGCTTGTTTCTGGGGCTGATGCTGTCTTTTCTTCTCCTTAACACTCAGCTTGACCTCTGCAGATGTAATTTCACTCTAAGATGAAAACAGTGACATTTGGGCGCTTGAGCCGTCTTATTCCCCTCTCGACTGTTTTAAGCATGAGTGCGTTTGACGATGTAAAGCAGATTAAAGGCAGAGAGATCCGCATGTATGTATGTCTCTGTGCTGGTGCAGATGAAGACGTGTCGTGCATATCTGGCGTTACACAGTGGGAATATATGCACAGAGAAAAAACAGTGTGTGTGTGTTAGATTTGATGATTCACTGCTGGGGCTGTGAAACATCACGGTAACCTGCAGGGTGTTTTTTTTTCCTGCTGTCAGCTTATAAAGTGGGAGAGAATTTATTTGATGTCTCTTGGTTCCATTGCTAATTTGGATTTAATCGTGGTTGCCACGGTTACTGTTTTCCATACCGAAAAGGCTGAGTTTGCATTAAGATTTCTGACCTTGAC
Source organism: Toxotes lorentzi (assembly GCA_037833715.1). Lineage (NCBI taxonomy): Eukaryota > Metazoa > Chordata > Actinopteri > Toxotidae > Toxotes > Toxotes lorentzi. The sequence continues at coordinate 821,852 of JBBMJY010000015.1, read as the reverse complement.
TTTCAACCTTTCAAGTCACATATTTGTTGTATTTATAGTTGCTCATATCAAGCTTTTATCAAAAAGGAGGTAACAGCCGATATATATGGAGTCCCAGTAGTGACAAATGTCACTAACAGGCAATCCGATTCAGTAAAATAATAATAATACACTTTTCTTCTCATTCATTTATTTTATTATTATCATTTATAATATGAATTAATTAATTACGGTGTCTGAAACACAACAATATTTAGTGTTTGTAATGTATGTTTGTGTTTTTAAAGTCAGAAATGTTTCTGAGAGATATAAAAATAAAAATATAAGATTTTGCACATTAAAAATATTGAATATAACCATTCTCTCTGACATTTTAACACAAAAATCATTATTGATTTTAGAAATACTAGCTCCAGCAACGGAGCCCTAAAATACACACACTAATGATCAGTGAGGTGTGGCTGTTGGATCTGTTTTTCACCAAAGACCATCCCTGACCTCTGGCTGTGACGATGACCAGCAGATCACGTACCACGCTCTGCATTATGTACTTAATAACAGACACTGCAAATCCCGGCAGGACGGGTTCCAGCGGTCAGCACAGCACAGCGCTGCAGCCTGCAGGACTTAGCTTGAGCCAAAGTGTTTTTGCAACCATTACACAGATACCACTGCAGTTTAAAAAGGATCTGCACACATTTCAGACCTCAGCACAGGAAATAATAACACACACATCTCAAATCTGGAAGCAGAAACTGACCATATCCAAATCTGTTTTCACACCCAACCTACATAATCCGGGGACGGTCTGGCTGTTTCTCGCATGGACAGGAATTATGGGAAATCTGACAGTGACAGGCACTCAAGAGGAGGCCTAAAGCTGCCACCGTACATCACACATGTACACATATTTAAAAAAAAAATTACCAGTGCCAGCCTTAATATAGACAGCAATGATGTTGCTGTTGAATCGGTTTTTCACCTGAAGCTTCTTTCAGACTGGATCTGTGAGTGTAATATTACCTGCTCTGGTCAGTGGATTTAATCTTGTCATTTTTCCACCACAGTTTTCTGGCTGCTCCTCCTGCCATTTAAATCCTGTCCCAGAGCCACACTCATGTATTTTAAAGTGGACCTGTGACTTTTGTCTGCGTGAAAAGCTGCTTGTCCTTCTACTCTACTTAATGTCCTCCCATCCGAACGACCATAGAGGTTGTTTGTCTCCACCCTCGGATACGACCCATAGGAGCGTCCCATTGGGTTTTTACATCAGACCTTCATCGTCATGCTAACGATATGGAACAGTCACGGTTTGATTAGGTTTAGGAAACGATCATGGTTTGCAGTGCGGACTTGGTCACATGACGTTCTGCATGTTTATTACATCCTGGAATTTATAGAGGCTCATCACTGAAGTTGTTGCCCAAATAGGAGGGTAAACTCTAAATCCCATCTCCTTAGTATCTCCTGTGGATTTATATCATCAGGGTTTTACGGCAAACGACAAAATATAGTTTTGTTTTTGTGCTGTCTTTAGGTTAAAAATAATATTAAAATTCACAAGTGTTAAAAAGTGTACAAATGTAAAAGATATATTTTTCTTTAGTTCATAAAAACTGTGTCAGAGTGAGTGTTCGGCTCCTTTCTTGGGTTTTGAAAACAGCGACAGAGTGAGCGCTCTTCTTGTCGACATTGTAACATCTTCGCCGCTCCGCTCAGTCACGTTACCGGAGTGAACGAGTGAAGACGGTAACGGAGAGTCGCGTGGTTAAAGTCGGTGAACGTGTTTACACACGCTTCCGCCTGTGACCACTACAGTCTGTGAGTATGTGTGTGTGTAGTTTTAAGTGGTGTGTGTGTAGCGTGTTGTGTGTTATGCTAGCGGCTAACTCGTTCAGTTTAGCTTGCTTGCTAGCTCCATTTTAATTAGCTAAATGTGTACTGTTGTTTACGTTTTTGTGCGGATGCTGATCAGTGTTGTTTTTTCTGTTTGTACAGTAATGGAAAAAAAGTTTTCGGACACCCCGTGCGTTTCTGATATGTTGCATTAACAATCACGCTTAAGTTTCCAAGTGCAATTTGTTTTTGTACAGTCAGAGCCACAATACTAAACCAATCCCAATCCTCTGCTCAGTATTGAGCCATTCTCCAAACCCACGTGCTCCCTTCAGCGCATGCTCTGTTCCGTCCAGGTCCAAACTGGATGTTTCAGTAAGATAATGCCTCTTCTCATGCATCCAGGTCAAGTAGAGCACAGGAGCACAACATCCAGGTCTTAGAGGGGCCAGCTCAATCCCCGGACATGAGCCCCACTGAAAATCTTTGGTGGATTATCAAAAGCTCTGTTTCAATGTGGAAACCAAAGAATCTGGAAGATTTAAAAACAGTAATTCAAGAAGAAGAATGGGAGAAGGTTCCCCCTCAACCGTGTGAAAGGTCAATGAGAATGTCAGCAGGGATTAAAGGGCAATTGTGTGCTAATGGCAGGAGGACGAAATATTATGTTATGTGATGGTTTATTTATTGTTTGTTCAGTTCTGAACACCTTCTTTGCTGTTTGTTAACTTTGATACCGACAGTGTTGACTCCATCAAGAATTTAGTTTTGCTTTTTTTTTCTTGACAGAAATAAACTAAAGAAATCATTGGTTTTGTTTGTGTCTGTCTGATGCAGCCACAATCTTTTTTTGAAATACAAAAAAGATTTTTCTGTGTCCGAAAACTTTTTTCCACCACTGTGTAAATACTCTGGGAGCTTTTGCTACACTATGAACTGACACATTAGAAGATCCACACAAGTCAACATGATCTGAGTCGGCTCACACTGTAAGCCGTATTTCAGGCCTTAACAAACTTCTAATTAGTGGATTTATGCACAAAAATCAATAAAACTAAAAGCACCAAAACATATGAAGATAACTTCGATTTACACTTGCTTCAAAGAATTTAGCATCACATAGCAACAAGAAGACATGCTAATGCAGCAACTTCTGACACTTGGTGAAAAGAACTTTAAACATGTCAACAAACTGTTGGCAGGAAACACAGTCGATTCAGCTCATTTATGTGGAGCCACTGAAACTGTTTGTTTGGGTCTGGTTTCACTTGAACGGCTACAAATGTGAAGCAAAACAAAAGAAGTTAATTTAGACTGTTTATCTGGTGTGACTACAAGGTTAGCACAAAGGCTAACACCTTGGAACAATGCGTGAACACTCCCATGTCGGGACAACAGGTGTTTTTCCTGTTCTTCGACACAGTGTCAGGCCGAACATGCAAATGTTTACTATTTTCACCATCTTAGTTCAGCGTGTTTCGTTAAATTAATTTTCCCAATTAGCAGTAAAGACAAAGTCCAACTGAGGCCGATGAGAATGTCATTAGTTTTGCAGGGACTTGATCATAAACCCAAGTACTGGACTAATTCCATTTCTTCCCTGGTTTTCTAACCGTCTGAGATGAATGAAAGAACATTCAGCGCCGCTCGCCGTCGACACAGCCCACGACTTCACACCCTCGTCCTCGCTGAGAGGGAAGTGTGATGGAGATGAGCTGCAGTGAGACTGTCTGCTGCAGAACGCACAGATTCTGCAGAGGTTTGCAGTGTTACATCACCAAAATGACCAAATCACAGTCACGCCTCTCAGTAACTGAATCTGAGGTTAGGTAACACTGAACAACACCCGGGTGAAAGCACTGCTGGGGGTAAGATCTTTGATGAGCGGCATAAAGACTTCACACAGTGTCCGTTAATACAGAGAGACTCACAATCATTGAGCCAAGATTAACGGAGCGTAAAGCTCCGTTAATCAGTCATTTCTATCGTAACAATGGACCAAACGAGGTGTCATGTTAGAGGAGTTACTCATGTTGACAAATCCACTGAGAAATGTCACGGACTCTGCAAAGTCTTTGTAGTTTAACAAGCAGCGAGTCTATAGTCTGGAGGTTTCTGGTTTTTCTGATGGAGACGAACCTGAACCCCACACAACCAGCTCTGAACCAGTCTGTCGCCAGTCGGACCGCTAACAAACCAACCCATGCATTTGTTTTAGTCAGGTGCATGTAGATTAAAAACCTTCATTAATTGTTTTCTTGTTAACGACATCATTTCTCTCACACTTGTTTGAAAGTAAAACTGGTTCACACTCCGTCATGTCTCTGTCAGAGCTGACACACATCTGTGACCAGCATCCACAGCAGTTTGCCTGAGGCTTTATTGGGAGCCGCGTCGTTAGCGGTGGCCGACCGATAAAATTCAATCAAGCGAGGCCCACTGCGATTGGCTGCTGGGAGCATGTGACCTCGCCTCCTGTGTCTGCTGTTGGTGTGCTGTGACACCAACAGCAGCTCCGCTCTGATTACTACAAACAGCACAACACACACTCTCTCATATTGTCTATTTATATCTCGGGTTAGACATGGTGAATATTATTACCGAGTAATTAAATCTGTGTGTTCATGCATGACTGATGTGGCACATGGAGTCGAACGTGGTACTGTAGCCTGTCAGCTGAAAACAAAAAAACAGTTATATGACGCAGTTGTGCCATTTCGTCTGTGAATAATGAAACAGGATATTCCCTCTTTAAGCCCCTAAAAATAGCTCCCAAATTCAGGGGGGGGGTCCATTACTGTCCATCCTGTCATCCAGATGGATGGTCACATCCATGGCCATCAAACCAGGTCTGTGTGCTTCACGTCATCATATTTTCATTGTTATTATTTTCACTTATGGCCTCAGACATCCAGTATCAGTTGAGCTCTGTGTATTTAAGTGTAATAAGTGTAGTATGTAAACATTGTACTATGAATATTTATAACTTAAATACAAATATATAGGATAAATACTACGAAGCTGAGGCAGTTACAGTTCAGTAAATTAATTCAGATATCTGATACAACACAAGACAAGAAAGACGTCTGCCTTCGTGTCTGCTCTGAGATGTTTGACAGTGATCAGCACAGACTGTCAGCTGGAAAAGATCCGCCTCTGACCTTTGGTCAAAGTGAATTCATTAGGCAGCCCTGCTGAACACCGTGCGTCCAGTCCTCTCCGAACCACAGATCTGTGTGGACAGCGGGGCCTCACAGGGGCGTCACACAGGCCTCAGGGCCAACTTCATGTCTCTGTCATCTCCCTGAAAAGCTCCAGCGTCACATCCCAGCTGCCTCTGACCTGCTTCAGTGTTCACACAGTCTGAAGGTGACAAAATGAAAACCTGTGTCGCTGCACCTCTTTGAAAGCTGTATTTATAAATGTGCTTCTGTAGCTCACATTTCTCATTGTTCTGTCTCCAGCTCTGAAAGTCAGTTAATGCACGGTGACATCTCCTGTGCCAAAATGCTTTGTTAGCATCACAACCTTTTTAAAACCCAGCATCCAGTCTGCCCTCTTTTCCTCTTCTCATTCTGCTTTAAATTTATAATAAAGTAGTATTTACTTTATTTGCTGCTGACCACAGCTTTCCTGATCCTGTTTGTAAAGTCTGACGGGCACTAATCTGCTTGATTGTTTAGCTGAATATGCTCTGGGTTTCCAGCCTCTTCTTTCCCATGAAACTGTCTGTTTTTTAATTTTCTCATGCCCACGTATTATTGAGCGGTCCAAACTGACCTGTGATCTGTCAGACAGACGGTCTGCAGCTTAATGTTCGGCCTCGCTGGCTAACATGTTTCTGCACAGTGAGGCCGTGCACACGCTGACCTTTATGTTCCCACTGCTGTTTGGACTCTGTCAGCCTGCTGCATTATGTAAACACGTCATGTTTACAGATCACTTTTCTCCTATCCCACTGCACTTAACCTACTTTATACCGATGTTGAGGAGATTCACATGTAAAATCTAAATGTGCAAACTAACTGTACATGTCTGACAAATGCAGCGCAGTAAAAAAATAAAGTATTCCTTCTGAAATGTACAGTAGTAATATGAAGTAAAATATCTCAACATTGTACTTGAGTAAATGTACTCAGTTACATTCCACCACTGGGTAAAACCTGTGAGTGAAGTGTGTTAATATGTGTCTAATATTGTTGTTTTACTGCAGGAAACACAACAACACTGTCTGTTTCCAAGGACCCAGAAAACATACTGTCACTGGACAAACAAGGTATGTCTTCATGCTTCTGATTGGCTGTAAGCCGCAGCACCCTGAGGTGTCATTATAATCATCACCATCATCATCATCATCATCATCACCACTTCCAGCGGCAGCGTAGGTGCTGTGGTGCCTGTGGCAGACAGTTAGGGTGCTGCACTTAAAGCAGATGATGCAGAAGTGATGGCAGCGGCCGCTCATGTGGAAACGCTGCGTTCAGTCCGTCTGGTTAGATAACGTTCCACTGATGCCTCTTTGTTTGCTTGTTTTCTGCTTATTTGATTTTTCTCTCTCTGCGTGCAGCGGCACCACAGTCTGTAACGCTACAAACCGCTGAAATGCATCTGATACTAAAATATAATCTGCACTAAGATTTTTAACCTGCAAGGTTAAATGCGTCATGATTTCCTGACTGTTCACCACACTGATATCATCAGTTTATCATTTTGGTAAAGTTTTATATTTAGCATTTCAATAATAAATAAATAGCAGATCAGCTCTTTAGCTGAGCTCTCCTGCAGCTGCAAAAGTAACGTGTAGTTTTGTTGTCATGGCCTCTGTTACAGCTTTATCCATCTGCCAGTGTAAAAATGGCTTTTTGCAGGAAAATCTAATTAGACCTGATAAATAAAATCAGCTTGTGTGTTACAGAGAAGAGTTTTATTCATTTTAAACTCTATATAATGTTTCCGTTATATTCCTAAAAGGACAGAGGTTCAGTATTGAGAGCGAAAGCAAAGTGAATTTTAATTTGTGGTGTAAGTCAATGAAAGACACACGCATGAAAAAAAATTGTCCTGGTTCAAATATGTCCATAATGAAATAAACGTCACAAAATATCCTTTTAAAACAGACAAAAGTGTTATTTTCTTATGTCGTTTCTAATTCTTTATGTTTGTTTTCCATAAACAACCCCCCCTTATACACAAAGGTGAAAGGTGAATCTCCTCAACAGCTTTTCTAGCTCATCCTTGGCTTCCTCAGAGCACAATTAGAAATCTGTTTATTTGCATTTCTTACGTTCAGCGTTCACATTTGTCAGGATGAGTCAGTGTGATACAAAGTGGAGGTGATGTTACCACGTGTGAAATTAGCGGTGGAGCCCCTCCACCCCCATCCAGTTGGTTTGATGATCACAGTGAAGGGAACAGCAGCAGAGTTTGTCCAGGAAGGAGGTGGCAGCAGAGGCCGGGAACACCGAGAGGGATTAATTAGCATTCTCAGTAGAGTTTACATATATTTGATTAATTCAGGCCCTCACAATGCTTTCCATTTTAAAGATAACTGCTCTTCTCCCGGGCTAAACAATTAGGTTACATAAGCTCATATGAGTCTTACATTTCCATGTCACAGGCCCCAAGCCAGCTGAGCAGCTCGGCTGAAAACCCTTAATTATCACACGCCAGTGAGGAAATCATTTTCTATTTACTCGTGCACTCTCTGCTACACACGGCTCCAGTTAATGACCCAGGTTTAAAATAACCTACGTGAGGGTGTAGTGAACGTCACGTTGCCGTTTCGATCTGTCTTTTTTAGATGACTGAGGGTGCATGGCCATTCACTGCGTGTTCGGGGTTTACTGTGGTGCTTATTGTGGATGTTTTACTGCTGGTTTAGAAATGAGTGTGAAATGTACGGCAGATCACCAGGATATTCCCACAGTCTGGTGCTAATTATAAGGAAAGTGGAAAAACTGTCAGTTATTACTGCTGCAGCTGAAAACCACAGGTAAAGTCAAGTGTCGCACCTGTAAAATAAAGTGATATCATCAGTGTAACTGCTTTCATACCACCTGACACTTTAACCACGTTCAGTGTTGAACAAAGCGACAGTTCAGCAGCCTGCAGAGCTTAAACCTGACTCTTTCAGCTCATTTCAGCAGCTACACTCTCTCAGTCTCTTACTATCCACAGTCCAGACGAACTCGGTTTCAGTCTGGCTTCAGGCCTGAGCGTTGTTCTATTTCTGCTACGTCTTTAAGGATTAACAGTAAAAACACTGTGCTGCTCTTTTTATTGATTAAATGAAAGCTTTGGACACAGCCCATCACAGTGATTTGATCATAGATGCAGTGGCTAACATCACTGAACCTACAGTAATAATACTGTTCTCTGTGGTAGTTGCTCCAGTGCAGCTTCATGATGACATGTGGTTATTGTGATCCTCTTTTATCATTTCAGGTTTCAAACTAAAACCTCTTTTTTCATCGTTCTCCGTCTGTAAAGCTTCATCAGTCTGTTTTCATGTTTATCAAATATCCAGTGTTTCCATTCAGGTCTTTTTATGCATAAACTGAACATGACAACATGGCAAGTGGATGGGAGCTCACCTAATACTGAGACTTTCACAGCCTTTACTGTTTGACGTGCCATCATCATGGAAAACACAATATCAAGTTTGAGAAAATGCTCAAATGTGTGATTTTGGACATCAGTAACTGGGACATGTTTTCAGAAAGCATGTGACACTAAATACCACCATCTGCATCCCAGCTCCAACGCCAGCGTCAGTTCCTTTAAGCTGTCATCTCCATTTTAGTGCACAAACCTGAACAAACCTGCTGCAGTGATGTGAGGGTCCTGAAACGCTTTGCACAGATTCAATCAGGAGATTTAGAGCTTTCAAACAATGTAGACTGTGTCAGGGTTGTGTGAAGACTGAGTCCAGTACAGACCAGAACACACCTGAAGTAGCCACGTGGTGTCGATCATCACAGTCTTTTTAAAGAGATTTAAAAAGTCTTAGATGTGTTTTCAGATTTGCAGAATGGGACCCTGAAAATGGAAACCGGTTTCCTCTGGAGTCAGCGCCTGTCGGTCGCAGTGTTAGCCAGGACGAGCTCAGCCCCATCTTTGCTCTCTCACTGCTTTTCGACTTTTTTCGAGCAGCAGCGGAGGTTGCAGCTGAGGACTGCCACTGTGTGTGTGTGTGTGTGTGTGTTATGTAACTTCCTCATCACTTTGTTTCTCCTGCTTCCAGCACTTTCCCAGCCTGTGCAGAGCAAAGCAGGGGTTATAGGAGTCAGGAGGGCTGCACGCTAATCACCTCACCCATCGATGTATTCAGAAACAACAGAAAACGCTCGGCAGCCTCGTCTCTGCTTTCACATTCCACAACCGGAGTCAGTGTCAATGTCAAAGGCTTCACTCAGCTCTCTTCAGCTGAGCCACATACTGACTTCTGTCATGTTTTAATGGTGCTAATCGCAGTAGATGGGTTTGTGCAGTAGCAGCAGTGTAATTAGTCGAGCTGCAGCAGGTCCTCAGTTATATTTCTTGTGTTGCTGGATTAAATGCATTTATGAGGGTAAAAATAGAAACATGATAATGCATCGCATGTAAATACTGTATTTCTAATGTGTGTTTATTTATATGAATGGTGCAGATCACACTGGCCTGAGATTACAGAGCAGTCTGGATTAGTCATGGATACAGTTTTACCGTCTCTCAGTTCTCAGTGAAATGAGATGTCAATCAGTCCGGAAGCAGCGACTCCAGATATTTGTTAGTAAACAAAGTTTTTTAATCCTTTCCAAGTTTTTGAGGACACGGCTTAAAGCTAAGGCTCAAACCCCGCCATCACGCCCACATGAGGCATTTCAGGTCAGACATGATGGACATCAGTCATTTAGAAATGTTATTTGATTAAATATTTAAGTCATTTTTAGAGGAAAAATGCCAAAAATGTTGTTTTAAACCACTCTACGTACTGTATTATCATAACCTGAGTATCTGAGTTTTAGACTGTTACATCACCTTGGACTCTGGGACACCGTGGTGATGAGGCCTGATAATCAGACTGAATTTAGTTCCATTTTGTTTCCCTTCAGTCTTTTTCTGACATTGTGTTATTGAGCTGATATGTTTGTCCTGCCGTTGTCAGTTTCAGTCGACACTGACTGCAGTGATGTTACGCTTGTTGTTCAGATGAAACGAAGAAGAAACACGTCGATCTGAGAGCTGTCGACTTACTACAGTCCAAACAGCTGTGATCCGTCTTTCTGTCGTCTCTGGCACAGGAAGACAACGTCCCCATTCTTAATTTTACCTACAGCGCTCTGATTGGCTCAGCTGCCAGGGAAGCAGCTGTGGAAGAGCACCACATGAGACCTATCGGAAAAGCTGAATGAATGAAGGGAGATTCAGCTGTGTCATGTATGGCCTGAGCGCTGACTTACTGGAATCTGTGTATGGATGTGGTGACGGTGTGTACGAGAGCCCTGAACTGAAAAGAGAAAGAGGTGAACTCAGTGCTTCTCAGTGAAGAATTAAAGTAGAGAATTTAAAGCCATATCAGATTTTCCAGGTTATTTTCAGGTATCCGTGGATGATAGTGATACCTTGACAGGGCTGATTGAGCCGCAGCCGTCGGGCGCCAGCAGCAGACGGCTTCCCCTAATTGGGATCTACAGAGCGGACGCCAGTTCACCAGATTACACGGCAGCTGCGGCTCTGCCAAAGTTTATTATTGGATGGCGTCCCAGGGCTCGTGGATTGTCGTGTTATCTGGCTAATTGATGCATCCAGCAGATAAGGCTGTAGAGCAGTTTAGTCTGATCAAACCAAACAATGAGGAAGAGCTGCGGCAGTGATAATGGCCTCAAAGTGGCTGAAGTGCATGGCCAGTGAGACAAAAGAGAAATTTATACCTAAAGAAGAAGAAACATGTGCTGAGTGGTTTGTGAATATTTAAAAGCTCTGTGACTTTATGAGAAATTTATTCCCAATACACAAAAGCCTTCAGTTTATGCTCCTGTCACTTCATGTCATATCTGTGGGCTGTGATTGCGAACATTTGGCTTTGTTGACGCTCACGTTGCCTTCAGCCACTATTAACATATATTCATGTCTGCCATTCCTTCCGTTTCTACTTGGGGATGAAAACTAGAGTTAAACTGGAAAATCAATCACCAGTGTTTACTAGTGTTTTTTTTTAAATAGACAAAGCAGTCAGGAACAAGCATGACACGAAGTCGAGGAGATGGTGATGAAAGCTGTAATTACCCAGTGAAATCAGATGAAAATAATAAAAGATGCAGGCTAACATGTACATTGGCGTTTAGTCGACTGCGTCCAGATGCTGCTCTGCTGGCGGCGTAGGTGAGACCACGTGGATCTGCAGGACAGATTTTTGTCCTGCAGCTTCCTGATGACTGAACATTTGAGTGAACATTTTTTCTATTTCTGCAAAGACTATGAACCTGTGAGATCACAACAATGCCTCTGAAGATGAATTCTGTTTTGATTCTGCCACCAAGGCTCGCACAGAGAACACGACTGAATCACGGAGCAGTGCAGAGAGCTGAGGTCACAGACGGGGCCAGAAAATAGTGTCTTCCCACACTGTGTCAACACTTTGTGCTTGGCTCTCTCTCCTGTTTCATCATGATAATACTGCTGCGCTCTAAACCAGCGCCATGAAGAGATGATTTTCCCAGTTTGGTGTGGGAGAACTTGACTGGTCTGCACAGAGCCCTGATCCCAGACCCATCTAACACCTTTGGGGTTAACTGGAACGCCAACAGACCATCAGCAACCAAAAACAGGCAGGTAAACAAAATGTGAGCAGTTGTATCAGAGGGAGCAGATACCGGTGATCACCTCAGTGGCCCCTTCACCTTTCAATACCTCCACCGTCACAGCTTCACACCTGACTCAACGAGAACTTGCATCCATAGGCTGAGCTCTCCTCTTATTTCAGTATACTGTTGAACTGTGAAGACTTCACTATGAGCTTTTACAACATTATTCCCATCGTGTTTCTCTGGTCTCATTAGACCCTGAGCTCTGGTGCCTCTGTTTATAGTTTTCTATTATACTAATACTGTAAACTTTCAAAACTACATATAGAAACCAAATTTTAGTTCCAGTCTGTTTGAGGGGCCTCCCCCCAGCTGGGGCCGTGGATCAGCTCCTACTGAGGGAACCATGAAATACAACCCCCTCCTCCATGACTCATGGAGGAGTCACAGTCACTGTATGGAGCTTGTTTTAAATGAAGAAGATGTCAGAATTAGTTAAAGGTTCATTCTGAACTTCTTCCTCCGGCTCAGTCTCAGGCTCTGCAGTAAATCCCTCACAACCTTTGACTCTGCTGGCAGCTCTCTAGTCACTTACCAGCAGACACTCATCCTGATGTGGTAATGATCACAGCAGTCCTCAGCCTGCTCTGTCAGCCGGGATCATTCTGCTCTAAATAACCATCACGTAAGCAGCGTTGACTTTACAGCTCATAGCTACTTAAAGACTGATAGATTACCTCCTTTAAAGCAGAGTGTGTCCACATTTTATCATTGTACAGATTTTTCTCTACTTTAACTTTAACATTTACATAAAGAACTGATTAAGATGCCATCGTGACAATTTTCCATTCGGACTTTGGTAAATATTTTGCATTTGTCTGAAGTGTAGTTGACTAAAACACACAAAACCCGGTTTGGTTTAAGACGCCTCTGTCCCACATCTGAGCTCTTCAGGGTCTCTCAGGTCAAAAGTGCAGGAGGCTCCCTGCTGCTTCAGAGATAACCCCCAGTGTAACAGCTGATGGACATACACACCTGCAGACTCCTTCTGTCCACTGCAGTTTTAAAGAAAAGAAAAATCTGCAAGAGCCTTTGATTCCTGCTCATATATGAGTGATCACCACCTTTACTCAGCTGTTCTGCAAAGTTCACTGTGCAGTGTCAACTCACCTCAAGTACCTCAAAGTAAAGGACTCACATAAATGTCCTCAGTTACTTTCTGCCACAGATTACAGGGTTAAACTGAAATTTGTCCCTGATGTTACTCCATACATGAGGAGCTGTTCCTTCAGCCCTGGTGCTGAATGTCTGGAGTAAAATTAGGGACAAAACTGCTCCATATCTGCACAGAGCTGTTCGATCACCAAGAATTCCCATCAGATAGAAACTATTTTAAACCCAATGTACAGTTAAAATAATCACATCCATTTCAGTACGACACTAACCTGGTGTCAGTGTTGCGTGTTCTCTCCAGATGGTCTCTGCGCTGTCCTCTGTTCTTGGCTGTCATTCCTTCGGTTTACATACTTCCACATTATGTTGTTTCAAAAAAAAAAAAAAAAATCAAAAATGTCCTGTAGTTTAAAATGATCATAAACAAGGCTTTTGTTCAACATCTAAAAATCTTCCTCCTCTTTAGGTCCACGGAGAGTGAATCGACTGTCATTTAGAAAAGGGAAAGTGTCCACGGGTGTCTGCCTCTCAAAAAAAAAAAAAAAAAAAAAATTATATATATATATAATTTAATTTTAGTTTTTTTTTTCAAATCTACAATAACACCATGATCCAAATTCATGAACAGCAGGCCTGTGGGAAATATGTACACATTTACTGCAACTTTTCAGTGTAAACATAATGACTAAATGTAGGGAAGATACGATAAAAAACAAAAATTTGGCTTTTTCGTTTGTTGTACTACTGAATATGGACTGTTTCCTACATTATGTACAAAGAGTACAGTACTAGTTGGTCCTGTTAATCCTCTCTCATGTCAAGTAATTATTCCAAGTCCTGCTTGTCCTTGATTATCTGTAGCACAGGCTAGATGTCCTATTTTTCCTGCTAAATAATTCATCCATGAGTGAATGTTCTGTAGGTGTTCCTACTTTATTAAAGGGCCTCTGTGTTGCATCACATGCGCTGTGGTTTGTTCATAACTCCACAGTTTTTTCACTGACGGATGTGCTCACCAGACGAGGGGGATTAAAGTGTGCTTTTTATAAATCAACCCTGGTCGCTCTTAAAACTTTTCAGGATTGAAATGTGTTGATCCTCCTGGCTGCTATGTGCAAAGACTTAGGAGCCCATTAATGGGGGTTTATTCTACACTATGGGCCCTAATAGTGTTTTAAAAGCGAGGCCTGCGGGACTACAGGTCTGTCTCCCGTGTGTCCAGGCAGAACGCGTAAAGGGATCTCTTGAAGTCCATGCTGCTGTTCGCTTTGATATTCGCCTTCTCCGCCGAAGCGGTCGTGTCGTTGTTCTCCACGTCCTGCGACTTGGCTGACGATTTGCTGCCTTTGCGTTTCAGCTCGGGACTCGTCCGGCCGCTGTTGGGCTCATCCTTCAGGGAGGACTGGTCCTGGTCCGTCTCTCTGTGGTAGAAGTAGTTAAAGTTGGAGACGATGACCGGCACCGGCAGCGCGATGGTGAGCACGCCGGCGATGGCGCACAGGGAGCCGACGATCTTTCCCCCGACCGTTACCGGCCTCATGTCGCCGTAGCCGACGGTTGTCATGGTGACCACGGCCCACCAGAAGGCGTCGGGGATGCTGGAGAAGTGAGACTCCGGCTCGTCCGCCTCTGCGAAGTAAACGGCGCTGGAGAAGAGGATGACTCCGATGAAGAGGAAGAAGATGAGGAGACCCAGCTCCCGCATGCTGGCTTTCAGGGTCTGCCCCAGGATCTGAAGCCCCTTCGAGTGTCTGGAGAGCTTGAAGATCCGGAAGACCCGGACTAGGCGGATGACCCTCAGGATGGCCAGTGACATGGCCTGCTGTCCGTTCTGGTGCTCCTGGCCCTGCTGCTCCGCCAGCTCCGTGCCCACTGTGATGAAGTAAGGCATGATGGACATGATGTCGATGATGTTCATGATGGTCTTGGAGAACTCGGACTTACTGGGGCACGCGAAGAAGCGCACGATCAGCTCGAAAGTGAACCAAATGACGCATGTGGTCTCGATGATGAAGAAGGGGTCTGTGAAGGTGAGGGACGGCCGGGGCGCGGTGCTGTTGTCCAGCCGGCTGGTGACCGGCAGCTCCCTCTCATCCCTGAACTCTGGCAGCGTCTCCAGGCAGAAGGTGATGATGGATATGGTGATGACGATCACGGACACGATGGCGATGCCCCGGGCCGGACTGGAGCTCTCCGGGTACTCAAATATGAGCCAGACCTGCTTCTGGAACTCATTCTGAGGCAGCGGCTTCTCTTCTTCTTTTATAAACCCCTCATCCTCGCGGAACCTCTCCATGGCCTCCTCCCCCAGCTGATAAAACCTAATCTCATCCGCGAACACATCAATTGACACGTTGACAGGTCTCCGGATCTTCCCCCCTGACTGATAAAAATATAAAATCCCGTCAAAACTCGGTCTGTTGCGGTCGAAAAAGTACTCGTTCCGGAGCGGGTCGAAGTATTTTATCCTCTTGGCGGGGTCTCCCAGTAAAGTATCAGGGAACTGGTTCAGGGTGCCCAGCTGGGTCTCGTACCTCAGCCCGGCTATGTTGATGAGCACCCTCTCGTTGCTCTCCGTGTCCATGTCCATGTCCAGCAAGTCCTCGTCAAACAGATGGGGACTGTGGTCCGCGCGTAAAAGCGCATCCATGGCGTTCTCGCTGCAGCTGAAAGTGTTGTTCATGTCGTTGATTTTCCAGGAGCTCTGGCGCTGATGATGCTGCTGCAGCTGCTGAGGACTCCCCCGGGTGTTCAGCTCCTTGCTGTAGTCCTCTCCAAGTCCAGTTTGAACGAAGCCCGGCTGAGGGACATCCAGCGCGTTCCGGCAGCTCTCCTCGGCATTGTTGCCTCCACCGCCGCCACCACCGCTCCCTTTAGCGGCGCCGTTCTCAAAACTCACCAAGGCTATCTCCATTCCGCAGCCATCCACGCTTAATGTGTAAGAAATAAACGAGACTTGTTGAGCTGCGACGCAAACATCCTCTCCGATATTCTCCGGAAATGAAAAGTTCCAAATGATCAGCAGCAGCAGATGGAGACGGAGCCGTCCAGTGAATCACGGCTCCTCCGGCCGCAGCTCCTCTGCACATCGATTCATATGTGTTGTTGTTGTTGTTGTTGTTGTTGTTGTTAAGGCTTTAAGCTGGTCTGGATGAAGTCAGTATTAAAAGCACAGGAGCAGAGGAGAAAGAGGAGACCCGGATGAGAGAGTAGGCTGTAATGAGTATTCCTGTCCCCCCCCCCCCTCCTCACTCTCTCTGTCTCTCTCTCTCTCTCTCTCTCTCCCTCCCTCTCTCCCCTCTCTCTCCCCTCTCTCTCTCTCTCTCTCTCTCTCTCTCTCTCCCTCCCTCTCTCCCCTCTCTCTCTCTCCACCCTCTCTCTCCACAAACTGTCACACTGTGAACTCTGGGTCTGATTTGACCATCTCATGATTCACTGATCCTGTAGGTTTATAGGCTGCGCTTTGTTCAGCTTTACAGTATTTACACAGTATTTCATTTAAATATAACATAAGGAAACAGACCCTTCTTATTCCAGTACAATTACTTAAACACTTTACTTTGATTTAATGACTCGACAACTCAAATGTGCTGAGGAGGATCAGGTGAAACGATCAGAAGTCCCCGTGGTGAGATTACTGCTTCCAAGGTCAAGAATGAATTCTACTCCCAGAATGAATTCATATTCTCTCCTTGAGTCTTATATAAGATTAAATCCTCTGTGGTATTCACAGGGCCGGTCATTGCATCGTTTTCAAATCCAGAAACATCCTTAATGCACACGAGTCCATCTCCTTACAGTCTGAGCACAAAGACCTGCTTTCCACATGATGACATCCATGGACTCTTCTCTTTCATTGCGGGTCTTTTTGTTGTCTTTGTGTTTGAGTCCTCTTCTCCTCTGTGGATGGAGGGTCGGGCCCCGGGGCCACACTCTGCTCTCGTCCTGCTGGCTTTGAAGGAGATGGACAGAGTCTTTCTTTACAACTGCACACATAGACTCAGGTTCCTGTGTGCTATAAAGACCATATCCACTGACTGCACTCAGTCCCAGTCCTTAATACTCTGCTGTGTTTTTACTTTTTATCAGTGTCTTAAATCACAATGTTCATACCACAGTGAACTGTGCAGATTATATATAGTTGTGACCACCTGATATGTTGATAGTGAAGGGATAAGTAAAATGTTCACAACGTGTTTGCTTCCCACCAAAATATCAGATCTTACAAAAGAGCTCTGCTTGCATTACATTACCCTGCTCTCTTTACGTTTGGCAGCTTGTTCCACCGTCAGGGAACCACATCGGTGATTCCTTTGTGTGGACGGACGCCGCCACCAGACAACGTTCCTTTGAGGAACACGGTGGCAGAGAAGGAGCATGAGTACATGGAGCAGACCCAGAAGTCTTGATGCCCTGAATGTGGTTCAGCCAGTGGAGGGATGGAGTGGATGTGCCCTTTTAGGCTGATTGAAAACCAGACGTGTCGCCTCATCCTGGACCATCTGTAAGGGTTTCACTGTGTGAGGAGAGGCCTGCTAGAAGGACAGTGCTGTGGTGGAGGTGAGAGATAACCATGGAGCTGGGCAGCGTACGGGGCAGGTTTTTTTAAATGTTGTACAGTGAAAAACACAGATGCATCATGGTCAGAGGAGGTTGGTCATCCAACATGACACCCAGGTCTCTGTGAACCTTGTTTGGATGTGACGTGGAAGAGAGTGATTGGCTGAGATGACTAAGAGTTCATCTCAGATGTAAATAAACAGGTTGTGTCTGAAGTCACTGAACTGTTTCTGTATTAAACCTGACCAGGGTCTTTCCCCGACCTGAGCCAGGTGCTCTGAGAGTCTGAACAGAACCAGAACCAGTTTCATGATGCTGGAGTCTCTGCAGGTGGATGATGAACTGAAGATCAGAGATTTAATGTTTTTACAACTTGACAAATATGTAAATTAACAACATCATTAGAGAGCTCTGTATTTGCTGCTGCAGATTAGTTGATTAATGAGTTATAAATGTAATTTTTAGGAGACAGATCTGCTGCATATATATGAGCATTTTTAGATTCATAAAAAAAAAGAAAGAATAAGACTATTAAGCTTCAAGAGCTTTTAAAACAGATAATTCTTCAACACACACACAGATTGGAGATGCAGTTTTAAAACTCTGCACACACATTTACAAATAACAGTGCTACAATAACACTCCCATACACTGACCCTTTAACTGAGGAACATCCAAAATGTACTTACTCTGAACATCCAAAACTTAAATTGGCTTCGACAAAGGACAAAACCGTGCGCACACACACACACACGCACACACACACACACACACACACACACACAGCTAGTGGACACTGAGAGCCTGAGTGTGTTGGTTTCTAAAAGCAGAGAAGGTGACCTATTTAAAAGGTTAGTTTCTTAGCCCCGTGGGTGGATTAGGAAAACAAAGCACGAGCACTATATTTATCCTTTTTCTTATCTAATGCCGCAGCCTCATCATGATAAGAACTATGTGCATCTCCCCGCCCCTGGATTAGTGCACTGTCCTCAGACTACTGCAGCCATGAATAATAACTCGCCAACATCCATCTCACTGTGTGACTGGCCACTGGCAACGCTGCGATTTCACGCACTGGATACAGCCATTAGGATGTTTTTACAATAAACTTTATAATATTTGTCATGCGGACGACGGCGGCTTTACAAACAGGAAACTGTAGCTTCCTGCTGTGAGGTTTTAAAGAAAAATCGAGGAGGAGGATTCAAGAACAGGAAACAAGGAGAAGAACAATGAGAAAAGAGCAAATGTTTGTCATGGGTACGCGCACATTATCATGTTCACGTAAATCCAAATCTTATATTCATATCAATAAAATCATTTCCAGAAAAATGAATCCATCTGTTGGATTTCTGATTGAACTTATGAAATTCAGCAGTGAATATGATGAACAACAACATGGTAAAAAAAAAAAAAGGGGGATGGGTTTTGGACGTAAAACTGAAGATGAAAAGTGTTCGAAGAAGAGAAGTGAGTCACGAAGGTGGTGACATGGTCACACTCTAATGGTCTGAATGTAGAATACAGTCCAGTGGCCTTTCTGTTGTTCATTAACATTAATCACATTAAAGAGAATCACCTGTGCGTTCGCAGCTCCGCAGCATGATAGTGACACTGATGAAGGCCGGGGACATTTTGTCTTTAATGAATAAAGTGATTTCTAAAGCGTGAATGTGATGTTGTCGTAGATCTTAGTCTGAAAAGTAAACAGAACTAAATGTAGTGCAGTAAAAACTACAGTGTTCCCCTCCTGAGAAGTACAAGTATGAAGTAGCATAAAATGTAAATACTTAAAGTATAAATACCTCACAGTTGTACTTGTGTGCAGTACTTGAGTGAATGTGCTTAGTTTCTTTCCACCAGTGAAACACAAACACAGTTAGAAGCAAAGCTGCTGTTTGATGTGACTGAATTCTGAGCGGATTCTCTGTTTTTGGATTTAGTTACGTTAACTGGGGTTAGATTCTCATGAAGTGTGTGTGTGTGTGTGTGTGTGTGTGTGTGTGTGTGTGGGAGACAGAGAGCCGAGCTGAGTCCCACTCTGTGGTACTTGAGGTCTTGTTGCCAGTTACAGAGGGAAACGGTAACCATAACAACAGGTAACCGTAACAACCAGCAGCCATAACGACCGCAGCTCACAAATTAGCTCTCTAATTACAGAGGCACAGTTCAGAGCTGCTGCTGCTGCTGCTGCTGATAACAACAGGCTTTTCTAAAGTGTTTTCCAAGCTGAAAAAAACAACAGCACCATATCACTGCTGCAGCTCACCTCCATCAGACTGGAGGTCAGAGCACGCAGGGAGAAACCGTCCAACATAATGAGCACATCAAAGTTCCTGATAATTACTGTGAGTTGGAGACCCTCCTGGTTCATATCTGCTTTGTCTCTCAGTGCTAGCTGCTGTTTCGCTGTAATATAACTCCTGTCAGTCAAACAGTGCATCTCCTCTCCCTGTTTCCTTTGGGTGCTTTATTGTGGAAAACACTAAATGTTTTCAGGCAGTTGCGAGGACGTGGATACCGGCTGAGTAAACTGAACACATATTCAAATACTGGACAGCATAACTTGCTGAATGTTTTCTTATTGTGAACACAGGGTTATTTATGCATTTAGAAATGAGCTGCAAAGATTTTTCCATTAGCATTAATGAGTTCAGCTGTTACATGTGTAAAATAATTCATCCATCCACTGTGACTGAAATACTGAACATATAAAATGTCTGTATAGAACGTCACCAGTGTCACGAAATGACAAAGGCGAACAAACATGATGAATTCATTTCCTTCCTCATAGTTTTACATCACAACCACCAGGTGTGTGTATCACGTCATAGAGACGTCACTGCAGCTCAGGAGCTCCAGTCTAAGTCACCTCTGACACCTCGGAACATGTGTTTGTTTTTAGACTGAGATGTTCGTGATCAGTGATCTTTAGAGGTGCAGGTAGCTGTTTCCACCTGTTTCCGGTCTTTGTGCTAAGCTAAGCTAAGCATCTGGTGGAAGTAGCTTCATATTTTTTTATCAATACCAAAGTCTAAGAAAGAGAAAGAGAGGAATGTCCCAGAATCTGAAATGACTTCTTTAGTAAATCAGACTCGTTTCCTCTCGTGCACCTGTCGGCCACCACAACGCCACGAGCGCAGATTTGTTCCTGAACGTGTTGTTATTTATAGAGTCCAGTTACAGTTGCAGTAAAACGTCAGATTTGGTGCATGTGAGGAGACGAGCGAAGCTGCGAAGCTAACAGTAGGCCTGAGTCAGACTCTCCAAGCCCTGAGGGACCTTCACCAACCTCCCATCATCATCATCATCATCATCATATCTGTGTGTGTGTGTGTGTGTTTCCCACTGTGTGTCCTCCTCACCATGTCTGACTCTGCATGCACTCTCTGTGTGTTAAATATGTGTGTTTATGGGCTCAGGGCGGCTGCATGGAGAGAGTGGCGTGGAGGGGGATAGCGGGAGGAACGCTGCAATGAGTTTAAGAAGTCTTGACAGCAGATGCCTGCATAATAACACACAGAGAGGACATGTGCAAGCAGGAAAATCAAGGACAGCACGTCATGCGTGCCAGTCATTTAAAGTAACAGTTTCCTCCCGCAGCTTAAAACATGCACAGATTATGAGCAGAAAAGGCTGCAGATGCTGCTAAATGGATTTATAAATCAGTGCTGTGAAATATAGCCGGGGAGGGATTTAAAACACTATCTGTGTATTTTGATGAGGTCGAGGCAGCGTTGCTAGGGAGAGGACGTTTTTTTAAAGTGTGATTGGTGATTGGTGAGATTTGTCAGTGAGCATTTGAACAGATGCTGACGTGTAGGAGGAGGCTGAGTTCAGCTTCAGCCCGAACCGGCAAAACATTTACACAATCTGATGCTACATCTCGTTAAAATTCACGCTCAGAGCTGAGACCTGAGACTACTTCAGGTCCTGACTGTGCAAAAGGATCCACAGACATTTGCCTGACACTGGTGATGGCAGCTCAGTCAATGTGTCGTCACGTCGGTTCTTCACTTGTCGTCCTGATTCTCACAGGAACGATGCAGAGGAACGATCTGAGCGTGCTCACATTCTGTTGGCCATTAGTGTCAAGATGGCAGCGGTTTAAAATGGGCTCCTATCTTTCTGCCTCCTCCTCCACACTGTACGAGTGTGTGTGTGTAGGTGCACATTTCTGTCTTTGTGAGGACCAGTTTGTGTTTTAAACCTGTCCAGAGGGGACGTTTTTGCGGTGTGTTTGTGGTTTAAAGGGTGATGTACTGATCTGACTGATCCAGTTTCTGCACAGTGTTTTAGAGTCTCTGCTCTGCCCCCTCACAAACCGTTAGTCCAGCCATGATGTGACTCTGAGAAATCTCTGCTTAGAATAACAAACTGACTTCTGACGCTGTTTTTCTCACCATCACAGAGCTGCTGATCAACGATCCGCTGGAAACCTGAGGCACAGCCTTATTTCTTATTTTACAGGTGAGTTGGCTGCAGGTGGAGTTACTTGATGAGCAGGTCAGATCCACCTGGGCGTCGTCTGAACGCGTTTCAGAAACAGATCAGAATCTTAAACATGACACTTTCAGAACCCTTCAACACAACCACGTTTTTATGTGAAGAACTTTTTACTGTTATTCAACCTAACAAACTTATTCAAACATCTTTCAGTATTACACAACACAACAGAGCAGCACCACAACCTACAAAGACCACACAGGACCAACACGTCTTTTCATCAGTCTCAGAAAGAACTGAACATTAGAAGCTTTATGAGGAGGAGGATTCACTGCAGACAGACAGAAAATGTGTTTGAGTGAAGCGACGTGCCGAGGTTTTAGCTTTAGGTTTGGGTTGAGGTCGGCCAAGGGAATGTCTTATGCCAATGAGGGTTCTCACTAGTATGGAAATACGTGTGTGTGTGTGTGTGTGTGTGTGTGTGTGCAGTGAATGAGCACTGAACTGGAAAATAACTGCGACTGGAGGAACTGTGGGCCAATCATCGGCCTCCACTGGTCACGAATCACACCTCCAGCTTTAACATGCAGCCTGGGTACCCCCCCACCCCCACCCCCAACACACACACACAGGCCTGGGTCGGGCTTCCCCTCCTCCATCCTACCCACCTCAATGTGTCTGCATGTGTTCAAAAGCCCTCAGAAACCCAGATCACCAGATACAAAAAGAAAATCTCTGCTTGTTCACAGCAGCCTACAGAGGATATTAACAACACACACACACACATGCACGCACAAACACACACACAGTCATGCACAACCAAAGCTACAATAACTCAACAAAGGCTGGGGGGGGGGGGGGATTACAGCCTCGGAAAATAATAACAGCCTCAGTCTCCTGCAACACACACACACATAGAAACACACATGCATGTTACGAGGGAGGTGCAGGAGGGTGAGGTCGGGGGGAGGTAAAGGGTAAGAGCATCCTCAGTCATACACGGTGTGTGTGCTGTCAGGAGTGCCATTGAGCAGAGGGATGTCGGTCGGTGTGATGGGGGGAGGAGGGGGGGTTGTGTCGAGGGATTTTAATTGACAGCTGTCCAAATCCCCAGACAGATCCTCTCACTCTCACTCCCCCTCTCTCTCTCTCTCACTGGGAGTATATGTCGCACGTCCTCCCTCCCTCTCTCTCAGACGAGGGTATTAAGAGTGAAAAGCATTAGGAAAAGTGAGGTATTAAGAGTCTTCTGGTCTCTCTCTCTCTCACACACACACACACACACACACAACATGTATGTTTATACATATATATGTTTTTACACTACCGCTATATAAGACATATACATGTATGTATATGTAATATTCAATCTTTACACAATAAATAAGTCCTGTGGTCAGTTACAGTTGCCTCTATGACTCAGGCACATGATCATGACACAGACCGGCCTGTTGGTGGTGCTGTTGCCTCCACCCTTCAGTGACCTGGGGTAGAGAGTAGATTGTATGTCCGACACCAATCCAGCCACAAAGCTTCATCCAGAGTCAGAAATCTCAATAAATGATAATTAAAATTTAAAACAAGCAAATGAATTAGTTTAATATAATTTATATGAAAGTGTTTTAATATTCCTTTAAATAAAGTTAGAATTAAATTAACCAGTGAATCAGTCTGACACTGAATATCTGCAACTACGAGTACATTCAAAGTTTAAAGATATGAACATAACACTGCAGCGTCTGTTTAGACTGAACCAGATGTCTTCAGTGCCCACAGAGAGCTGCAACACACACACACACACACATCTTAAAAACACACACACTCTGAGATACATGTAAACACACACCCCAGGAGAGAAACAAGAAAAGGAAGGACAGATTTTTTCAGCATGAGGGAACATCATCCTGCACATTGAATTCCCAACCAGAAAACACACACACACACACACACACACACACACACACACACACACACACACACACACACACACACAGGTTCCCCTCTATGCCTCTTACTGTGCCGACAGGCTGCAGTCTGCATTCAGGGGTCATTATGTAATTCCTGAGCCCTTCTCCACATTACAAAGCATCTGTGAAACCTCGGGGGACTTGACCATCGCTTCACGTCAAACCTCCTGTAACAAACACAAACAAAGTCGCAGCTCATCAAACACCAATTTCAGATGTGTTTAGAGCCTGGATCCCAATAAAGGTACCATCTTTACAGCACCTCTGTAGTGTGGTATAGAGAATATTCTATTAAACAGACCTGTATTATAAACTATAATCATCTGCATTAAATGAACTGATTTTTCATCTATTCTCAAACTCTTCAGTTATTCATGTATATTTCATTTATATCTCATTATATTGTAACTCATCTCAGCCTTTCTCCTCCAGTTAATTAGAAAATAAGTAAATTATCCAACCTGTGCAGCTTAATTAATAAGAGAAGCTTTAAAATACACAGAGTTCAGGTTTATTGTGTTGTTTTTTATATGTAGTTAAGTGTTACATAAATGAAAAACGGGAGCTGCTGTTCAGCCCTGTCTGCCTGCAGAGGTCAGCTGTTTGTTTCTGCTGCTCACATGAAGCCAGCAGAGCCTCTTGTTGTCCTCCATTTGTTTGTTATTTACCGGCGTTGTGGGAGGGAGCTGAATGTGTTTGAGAAGTGCCCAGCAGGAAAAGGCTGTCCTACTTTACCTCTCATTAAACAGGTCACACATCAGGGACATGACTCAGTTATAAAAAAAAAAGAGAGAGAGAGAGAGAGAAAAGTAATTGAAGTGAAATGGTGGCATCAAACGTGGCCTGGAGGCTTTCTTGGCCTTAATTTTAAAGACAGCACCAGTGTCTTGTTATTTTATCTTATTTTATTATCATCTGTCAATAAGCACCAAGTCTGATCATGTCATAATATCTCATTTCCTCTTATTTAGTGTCTCCTCTCCTTCATGTTTCAGCGTTCATTTTCCTCCCTCAGTTTTTTGACATCTCCTCCTCTCTTCCCTCTCACCAGTTCACAGGTTACCATGGCGACACAAGATAGTATTTGCCTGTTGCCAAGGCTCGTCTCCATGTGAACGCAGCATCCCTCCCACAGCGATGTGATGGATTGTGTATTGGATATGGGGACGTGTATTCCATAATGTCTTTTTTAATGTTCCTTTTAAACAGAAAAGCCCAAACTGCAGTGGTGAGGAGGAGCCACAGGGTGGAGCTGGAGGCCTTTTGGTCGAGGAAAGGTGAGGTTTCTGACCCTGTCATGTGCAAAGTGCCTCTTGTTCCTCTCTTTGTCTTACAAATGCCAGTCATGTTCATGCTAACTTCAGTCTGCTGTTCTGAGTGAAGGATTATTCACAGTGTGAAAATAGAAGCCATTCAACGTTTTGGGAAATCCAACTTCACCTGAGTCTCATTAAAAAGAATCCTGGTCAGATTCTCCAGAAGAATTGTGTTGTTGGGACATTCTGTTTTTCACAGACGAGCTTGTGTCTCTGGTTTTTGTGATACATGCATCACAAAACAAACAGCTAACGGTATAACATGACTGGTCAAGGACACGACTGCAGTCACGCACCCGTCTGATGATTTTTAAAAGGCGTTTTAGGAAACGTGAAATAAAAAAGTGCTGAGCTTCAAACACTGATGTTGTGTAACTCGTATGGGAGGTTTCCTATTAGCTGAAAAGCCGACTGAGCTGATCCAGACCTTCATCCCGCTGCTCTGTAGTTAAAATCCTGCAGTCCCTGCACAGGGGTGTGGTGAGTTTTAGGTTATGACCTGTCATCACTGATCCACAGCCTGGCAGTTAGCAATGACCCAAAAAACTTGACGACAAAACTCCCACAAGCTGTGACCAAACCGCCGGGTGCAGAAATCACCGGGCGTGACTGAAGTCTGCAGATGGTACGTTTGCTGTGGTTCGGTTCTGTTTGCATCATGCAGACCAGGGTTTTGACCACGAGTAGCACCAGTAACTCCATTTCTTTGTATTGTACACATATATAAGTAGATATACATATGCACAATTTTTATTTTCTATAAGGAAATTCCACTGGAAGCTTTACTAGCTTGGTCTGTGAAACATGATTAACTGGTTTGTTGAACAGTGAGCTGTGACAGAAATCTATGGTTGTGAAATACCCAAAATCTGAATCAGTCATTTTACTTCTCCTGAAACAGAATCATTTCTCCTGTTCTTATTTTCATGAAAGTGAAGCAGCACTTCCAAGTATTCGTGTCTGCATGATGACCTTCCTCAGCCAAAGACTCCCTCTGTCCTCTGGTCTCAGCTCACTGACTGACATTAAGCTGACACCAGCCCATTCAGCTCTTCTGTCCTCTGAAGACAATTCTCCAAACTGTCCTTTTGTCCTGAAGACTATTGTTTTGACGTATTATTCACAGCTCCTATTTTTAGAGTTCTGTCTCCAGCCTTAAAAGGCAGTCAAATCCTTACAGTATGTGCACTTACACAAGCAGAAAGCCAGTATCCGCTGTCAGTGTGTATTAAAGACACGTCGTCCCGTCCTGTGGAAGGCCTCGCTGCAGGGCAGTGAGCCTGTGTGTGACGAAAGCAATGAAAACAAACCAGAGACAGAGGAAAAAAACAAAGGGTAAGGGGCAGGGTTATGTAAATGATGCAAAGGCCGGCCGCCCAGAGGAAGAGGTGCACGCTCATGCATCCAAGCACACTTTAAATAAAGTTTTCATAACATGGTCTTTACAAGACAGAAACGGCTTCAGGCATCAACAACAGCAGCAGTGTGTTCTTGAATTACTCGCGCGGTGACTTCACCTTTTATTCATGCCAGTATTGACAGAAATAACTTCTATGAACTGCATGCTGTGGAGCTGCAGCAGCGTTCACATCGTTCAGGACAAAAACCTGCCTCTTCCTGTTCACCTGAGCTGAGTGTGCAACCTGCCAGCTGTAGGACACTTAAACATTCAAACAACATGAGTCCAAAGTTCTGCTAGTGCCCCCTAGAGGCTCCACTGTTAATTACAGCCACAATCTAAACAATTTACTCTCTGTTCTCAGAGCTTTAACACTATTAAAGCTAAAACTGTGATGGGCTGGATGAAATTTTCATGGGGTCAGTAAAGGGGTTCATCCTCTGGAGAGCAGGAAGGAGATCAGACAATCTGAGAAGCAGGTTTAGGAATTAAAGAATAATAAACAATGCTTGTATTTTGTATTTTATTAGCTGTGGATGCTGGTTATTTTCCTCTGTGGCCTGACAGAGATAATTTAACCCTGACCTACACAGAGTAAATGCACACCATCCTGCCCAGGAAGTGGCTCTTTGGTTTGCTTTCACTGTGCAGTACCACACATACAGACACACAAACGCAGTCTCAGGTGACTAAATCAGCTGTCGGGTTTCACACTTTGCACCTTGTAACTCAAGAGTTGGAGCGACTGTTCCTCTATCAGAGTGTTAACTGCAGCTCTGTGCCATCCATCATTTAGAGGCCTGCTTTACACAGCTTTGTTTGCTATCAATCATTTAGTCTTGTTGTCCACATGCCAGCGGACGGCTGACACCTCGGATCCCTGCTGGGGAGGACGAATACACTGAGGTGAGGCAGCCTGTGGCTGCTGAACAGGACGTGGACACTGTGCTGGTCTTTCATTATAATATAGTTATAGACAGATATTTTAGGTCTTCATTAATGTACGTTATTTATTATCTGTTTACACAGCAGCCTCCAGTGATGTGTCCACAGGAGGAGACATGAGCAGACACATGAATAAACACTTAGATCTGATTACATACTGTTCTACTATACTTTGCTCCTGTCGTTATTTACATGCCTTTTAACCTCTCCAGTCTCTCACCTGAACACTTTGACATAATGCTTTAACATCGTTAAGTCCCGTTGTGCGTAGAGGAAGCTTCCTATAATGGATTATAGGGTCATTTTTAAAGCTCCTCTGCCTGATGTGCTGCATTATGTCTAATTTCTCTGATATTTCAGTTCTAAAATCTTTTCTTCATGACAGAATCACAATCAGAATCAGAAAGTCGAAATAAAAGTATAAATAAAATAAAAATAGAAATAGAATTTCTATTATAAAATTAGAATACAATAGAATACAAAGGTGCAGCAGACAAAAAAAAAAAGAATAGTGCAAAAAGACAGAGCTAATATAAATATTGATTGATGTGGAATGGATGTAGAACTGTATTGCATGGTGCAGTATGTTGAGGTGTATGTATGTATGTGTCATCATTTTGATGTTGCAGCTCCCGTTTCATTCCACACACTTGTTCTCCCTTCTTGCTTCTGGATAAATATTTGTGTGGCCTTAAAATAGCGATGCAAATGACACATTTTTACATTACCGCTGGTGATAAGCGTGATGGGCTGTCAATAGGTCGCCTTAACGAAATGTAGCGTCCCAAATCCCCTCTCAGCTGCACTAATCTAATGTGAGAAGAGGGAGGGGGAGAGAGCGGAGGGCTGTTAACCCAGAGACCCACGGCTGAGGTGACTCTGCTTACGTAACCTTTACACAGCAGGTCAGAGAGGAGGAAACTGGGTTCAGACCTCTAACGTCTCCCAGTGCCAGCTGGGATGTGTTGTCCTTTGAACTCTTATCTGGACAGACTAGTTGTAAACTGCTCGTTTCAGCCTGAGGAAAACCACGTGTTCACGATGAGTTTGAGATCGATTTGATCATCAGTAGTAAACAGGAGAACTTTACACTGTCTAGCTTCAAGACCGGATATAGATACTCACTCAAACTCAAACAGTTAGTTAGAAAGTATTGATGCAGCTGATGTTGTGTCAGACAATCATTGCTGTGTTAACAGAAAGTGATGGAGTCGCAGATTAAATACATTTTTCTGTCGTTAGGGAGTTAAAGAGTTAAAAGATAAATAAGATCCTCAGGCTGTCGGAGCTCACAGAGGAGGAGGAGGAGGCTGTGACGGGTCCCGCCCCCTTACATGGCTGAGGATGGACAGGTGCATGGAGAGAGACTCGTAAAGATAAAGCTTATGGAAAAGGTTAGCAGAGTTACTGTGGAGCAGACGTGTGAAGGTCACATGCTGGGACAGGTGATGATGAGCTGGTAGACGGCCTGGAGGAACTCAGCATGTCTCCGCTTAAATTACGAACCAACTTCAAACCAGTGTGCTCAGCGTTCGACTTTTATTTTGAAGAGTGATGTGTTTGGAATGAAACAGTAAAACATTTCCTGTGTGCTCTTGCAGGAACAGGTTCAAAATGTGCTTATTGATTCTTATTAAATTGCTTATTTCTTCTTCCAGCTGGTGCAGATCAACATGATCCTTCATCTGGAGACGTGTCTGAGTCCACCTGATGGATCGCTCTCTTTTAGCTCTGTGTTTGGTCTCTACCAGCTCCTGTGGGTAACATCAGGCTCTTTAGCTGCTAAATGCTGCACTGTGTTCAGCAGCTGCTCTGCTGATGTGTATTATGACGCTCATACACAGGTATACGAGCCATACCCACCACTGCACAGGCAGGTTTTCCAAATACCTGCCTCAAAATAGCTGCAGCTGTGTATCAGTGCACATCTTCATGACAACATTGTATATACAGTACACATAAAACCAAAACTAGGAGCTAAAAGATACTAAACAGCCTGTGCCAAAGTCACATGAGGTCCAGTTTGTGGTCTCAGTGTTTGGTCCTTTGATCCTGCAGCTTCATCTCCCCTTACAGACAGTTAGTACAGTAGAGGCAGCACACTCAAGAAGGTGCAGATTAATATTTTATAACCTAATATGATACATGAAGGGAACAGGACACCGCACTGAGACAGAGGGAGGTTAAAAATAAAATGTTCACTGTTCTCTCATTTAAGTCATCATTTCAGATGGCATATACCTGTGCTAAAAGGACAGGGTCTGGTGTGTAATAGACGTGGACATTCAGCAGAAGATGATAGAGAAAGACAAAGTCCTCCCTGAGGGGGGCGCCACAGAGTTAAAGGCGAGCCAAAGATAGTGTGTGGTGAGTTAGAGTCCCAACTCTGTCAGCTTTGTGTCCATCCAGAACAAACCTCCAGAAATCCACTCAGAAGTCAGCGATAAAGAGGCTGCAGAACTTCATCCAGAATCCTGCTGTTTTTAAGTTTCCTTCAGTATCACAGTGATGCAGTGAGAGATGTCTGTTCATCCACTGGTTCAATGCAAACAGGAGCTGATCCCCGCTGATTCAGCAGCTTTTAATCACAGCCTTTTATTTTTTTCTGTTGTCACAGTGGTCCGTAAATGGGCCTACACGTTGACCTCTTCCACAAACGTCTCACCAGTTCCACCTGTGACCCTGACAAAAGCAGTATACTTCTTACAGCTACTACAGGTCCTTGTCCTGGTCATGTAAACATGATCAGTCATTCATTTGTGGTCATTTAGAGCGTGTAGCATATGATGACCACTCATCCATGATTTAAAGGACATATTTTAAATCTCCAACATGCAGAGAGTGAATCCACACAGACTCACTGATGCTGGCCAAACAGCAGGAACAGAGCTGGTTCTGGTCTCTTCACGCTGAGTGTGCTTCACGCTGTGAGCCCATATGGATGCTGGTCTTGGTGCTCAGTGCTCTGTGTCAGCAGACAGAGGAAGAGATGAAACCCAATGAGCCAACTGCTTGTTCTCTGCTGTGTCGGGCTGTCTGGCGTTTTGTGTTGAAGGAAGACGCCCGGCCTGGCCCGACTGCCCCCGTCTCGCCTCCTCTCTGCCTGAATAGATTGATGCCGGCTCAGGTAAGAGCTGGAACGCTCCAGTGGAAAATGAAACTCGAGGAGACAGCCAGGCAATTAGGTTAGACATGTCTGTATGTCTGCACGAGAGAGACAGAGAGACAGAGCATGAGGGTGAATGTGAGTGGGTGTTTGCAGCTTGTGCCAACCGTGCACCCACCGAAACCTTTTAGCTAAACGATTTTCCGCTTTACAAACTCGCGTTTTGTGGTTGAGGATCGTTCAAACCCACACACTCTATTTCGAACTTTAGGTCTCAGAGTTTATAAAAATGCCAAACAGAACTGCAAATAACCTTCATTTTCTTTGTCACTGGGTCTGTTGATTATGTTCTCGATGACTGTTTTTTACGGTGATGCTCCGAAGTCAACGATGAATCAATATGTTTACTTTATTAACATTTAGCCAGCAAGTTTAACCACTGGACTCAGGATACCAGCTTCAGTCTCGAGTATCAGAGTCGTCCACCCCGACTCTCTCTGTCTAAACTGTACCTCACTCACTCAAATCACCTTTGCCATGAAACACAAACTCCTGTACGTGGCTTCGTGTCTCTCTTTTTGTGGTTGTTTGTGTCTCTTTGCAGTTGATTTGGAAAGCTGCCATGTTGTTGTTGTCTAAACTCTCTTCTCGTGTGTCTGTGCAGGGTTATTTATTCCTCCTGTGCCCCCCCACCTTCCCTAAATGTTACCTGACACACTTGGCCAGGGTATTGTACAGCAGTTCTTGGTGCTTTAAATAAAATGGTTTTCCCAAACAAAGGCAGGAGAGCAGGAACTGCGCATATTTCCAGCGGTTCAGGTTTCGGTGAGTTCAGTCTGCTGGCACATTTCCACTCCAACAACAGAGACTGAGCAGCTCTCAGTGACTGAGCAGAGCTCAACCCTGCAGCTCAGCACTGCTCCAGAGGACGTTACACAACCAGAGGACCGAACAGGAGAGAGCTCTACATCCATCCGTCCATCTATCTGTTCATTCATCCACCCAGAACCCAGGACTGGAGAGGGACAGGGGGGTCAATCTATTTACTGTCCATCCATCATTCATCCATTTATCCACGTGTTGGGCATTTAACATATAATAATACACCGTAATGTGTTAATTCTGTTTTTAAAATGAACCAGAAAACATGT
This sequence comes from Toxotes lorentzi, assembly GCA_037833715.1. NCBI lineage: Eukaryota > Metazoa > Chordata > Actinopteri > Toxotidae > Toxotes > Toxotes lorentzi. The sequence goes on along the minus strand of JBBMJY010000015.1, from coordinate 790,189 downwards.
GTAGAATAAACATGTGCAAAGTGCAGGAACTACAAAACTGTACTGAGGTAAATGTACTTAGTTACTTTTCATCACTGTCTAATATTTATATTAAATATTTCTATAAGCTTTGGTCAGAGCAGACGAACACTGTCTAATCCAGTGTTTACACTTTGAGCTTGTATTTTTGAGCAGGATGAGAAATAAATATCTGCAACGCTCTGGATCTTCCAGGAATCTGAACAGTCCTTTAACTGGATGTTTTACATTTCTCTCTCTCACTTCTTTCTTTTCTCCATCCCTGTATCTCCCTCTCTCCTCTTTCCTCAAATAGCAAACCTCTCAGTGTTTGGTAGTCTACCTCCTCCTCCTCTACCCTGCCTCTTTGTTTCTCTTGTGTTTTGCCTCCTCTGGATCTCCCCCTGCGTCCACCCACACTAACCTAACATGCACTCTGCCCCGGGCCTCTCTCTGCGTCTCCATATACACAGAAACAGCTCTTCTCACTAACATTTACTGTATGCCGCAGCGGTCTCCAGCCTCGGTATGATTCATGCAAAAAAAGAAACGGCATCTTATAAAAACAGTGTAGGAATTAGTGTCAGAGAAAGCAACAGGATTTACATCCAGTGGAGACGGTGAGCAGATGAGTAACTGTTGTCCCTCTGCAGGGATGAAATGTGCCACAGTCCGACATTTATGAGCAATAAACGTAAAACCTCCACAGATGGAAGTCAGTGTCCTCTCTGGGCGTCCGGAGCAGAGACAGGTCCAGGTGGACACGTAACATCTGGGCTGTGGTGAGTGAGTGTGGCGGTTTACTGACGCTAAATGAAACTGGTCTGCTGGCGGCCTGTGTGTGTCTGTACTCATCAGAGATCTTTTGTGAGGGAAGAGGCTTCACTCTGTGCACTGAACAACCCTGAGTGTTTCTGTGGTCCTAGTGGGACGTCTCCTCTCTTCATGAGACATCAGGTTCAGGTTAACGATCACAGACACACAGCCTGAAGGCTCAGAGTGAGCCCTCCGCCGTCAGATCCTGGTGGACTCACCTGGTGGCTGCAGCGGAGCTTCACTGCACTCTTTTTTAAATATTTGGTCAGTGAGAGGCTGCTGCATCTGCACCGCTGTGAAAACCAAAAACCAAACGCTGAATCTGTGTGTTAATCTGGTGTCCATCTTTATATCTCAACCTGAGTGTGCTGTGCTGTCCATACTGAGAGGATCAGTCCATATGGACGTGTTCTGGAGGAGTGGCTGCTGTGTGAGGGCTCTCAGTGCTGAGCAGTGTCAGTGTTGTTTGTGTATCTGTTGAAGCTGTTGGAGTCGTATTCTTAGCTCAGTAAGAATAGTTCCTCTCTGACTCAGATTGTTCACTGCAGCCCACAGAGCAGCTACACAGGGACAGAGTATGGAGTCTATACTGCAGCAGAGTCACCCACACCCAGCGACTGTATCTCCTACACAACATGTTCATGTTCAGAAACGTTATTTCTTTGTTACACCTGTCAGTTAACATCACCTGTGGTATCGTATTCTCTCTCTGGTTACGTGATTGTTAACGGCTGAAGTCCTGAGCGGCTGTTTTCAGCTCTGATCCTGAAGGTGAACTGTTTTCCCTCTCACACTGTGGCTGTGGATGGTGGTGTGTGTCATTTATAGCAGACAGGTTTGGTAGAAACACACACACACACATGAACACACACTTCAGCATTAAGGTCACCAGTGTTGAAGCAGGACTCGTGTCTCCTGTCCCCTTCTCTGTTTCCTTTCCTCATCTTCCACCTTCTTTTCTTTTTCCCTTCCTTTACCTTCCCTCAACATCTTTCTTGTTTTCTTTCTTTTCATTTCATTTCTTCTGCTGTCATTTGCTTTTCCTCTTCTCTCATTCACATCCCTCATTCATTTCACTTCCCTTCCTCTTCCTCTCATTTCCCTTTTCTTTCCTTTCCCTCTTTCCTCTTTTTCATATCCTTTTGTTTTCCGTTTCTTTTCACCGTTAGCTGTCGTCAGTCGGTCAGACTGACAGACAGTTACTGTCAATGTTCATGTAGTTGAGCAGGGTCGCTGTGTTCTGACACTGAGCTGCTTCACATGCCGGACTATTTTAGAGAGGTCACATCTACACGTGCTGCTGTTCTTCTCCAACATTCGTGTTCCTGGACTCTGACTTAACTTGTGTTGCTCCTGTGCTGAATAAACTTCTGTCAATCATCTGAAGCTGCAGACGCTTTGATTCCTGAGAAGCATCAACCTCACCGTTAAACAGACACCTGCCTGAGGGGGACTGAAAAAAGTTCAATATTTAAGTTGAGAAAACTCGTGACATGTTTACTAAGAAACAATGCAGAACATTTAAAATGTCAGTGACATAAAAATAAAAACTGTCAAATAAAGTTTAAATGCTTGAACTGAGCGTTAAAAAGGTTTAAATGTACATTAAAATAAAATAAAGTTGCTCACAGATTCTTTTGAAAATGAGCTGGAAACACAGATCAGTCATGTAATCACCAATAAACAAACAGCAGTGTCATATCTTTCAAAATTTATTGAAACTGTTGTATATGACGATGTCAGAATGGACAGAAGTTGTTGACTAACCTTGCATAGGTTACAGACTATGCCTCGCCAACAAATGACAAATGTTGCATCCTGAAGCAAGAACCCACGAGAAAAAGAAATGAAAGAAAGAACGGACGTACTGCGACGTGGACTCCAGGGTTCAGGGAGGATCTCAACAGCCCAGTGGAGAAGACATGTAGTTAGTTTTTTTACATGATGTTTCCAGCACTGGACTTTCAGTCGTCGCGGTCGGGACGAGACTTTGGCTTCTGACTGTGAGTTAGGACGAGAGGGAACAGACGAACTACTGCTAAATGACAAACTGAACCGAATTAGTCCCAAAATAACGGATCGTCGTCTGAAAAGAATCCTCTGAAGATACACAGTAATAACTGTTATGATCGGGTCCGTGTGAGCTAAAGGATCTGACCAGCATTCATTTATTTTCATGTTGTGATCATGCAGTTCAGTCTTCGGTCATTCATGCACTTTCTCAGCAGAACTGCACTGCTCAGTGCACCATCATCACCATCATCATCATCATCATCATCATGGTTATCATCACTAAAGTCACGGCTTTTAAAATCACAGACCTATGAACAGTTGTGGTGATGCAGAGTTTCTCGACCTGTTCTCAACATTTTTAGCTTTAGTTCATGTGTCTTTGTAAGTTCAGAAACGTCACAATTAGTCATTACTTTTAATATTTAAAAGATGAACTGATTCTTTTTAGTAGATTGATTTAGTTTCCTGAGTTTTTGTGGAGTCTTTATGTTGTTTTTGTCTCATTCTAAACAACAGACACATAGAAAATGTTCTGCTGTTTGTAATGTAATGAAAAGCATCATTTATAGGTTAATCATCAAAATGTTTACTGAAATTTCTTTTTTTATTTCAAGTTTGTTTTCAGTTCCTATTAAAGCTGAATTGTATTCAAAGCTCTTTAAAGGTTTGTTATGTTTGTTTACCAACAACATTTTCAATTGGAAAATGAACCCATTGGTCTTTTATTTGTTCTAAATGACAGTAAAGTGACTAATCTGATGCCTTGAATCAGCTTCTTCTGACAGAACAACTGAATAAAGTCCAAATTTCCAACCAATATCTGTTTAAAGCTGCATTAATCAATATATATGTTTTTTTTTTTTTTGCTGCCAGTGACTCAGACCTTTTTTATCCTCTTTTAGCTCATTAAATTTAGTTTTGTGAACATGTTGTTTGTTAACATGTTTACCATGTTGACAACTTAAAAAGGTCCAAAAACAATTAATGCATCTTTAAGTGGCAATATATGAAGATCCTCTCACGGCTGAGAAACTCTGCACTGATGCTTATGTCAGTCAAAGAATATTAAGAAAATTAAGAAAAACTTTTCCTGTTATGAAAACACAGAAATTAAACATAAGTGGTTGATATGCAGCTCAATGGAGATAAATCATGTGATCATCTTTAAATTAATTCATTGATCGTTTTAGACTTGGCAGTTGGAAGCTTGTAAAATAAATGATATCTGCTGTAGATATAAAAATCTGGACTTTACTTTGGAAGGAAAAGTGATTTCTTTACTGCATATCCAACAAAAACATCCAAAGACAAAAATGACATGTTTAAAAACATATAATCTAGAAAATGATCCTTTTTCCTATCATCCATCTGTTGAGCTGCTCTGATGATAAGAAACAACTATAAAACTTCATTTGGTCCCTTCAGTGGCCGACGGTAAGAACAAACAAATAAAAACCACAGGAACTACCAACTACTCTGATGTCGCTTCCAATCACTAATTTCAAATAGTTGTCAAGAAAATATAGAACGTCTTTTTGATGTGATTTTTTTCTTTAAAAAAAGTTGTGAATTTGTAATTTTGCTCCCGAGGACCTGCTGTGTGTTTCACATGTAGCACCTTCTGTGGCGTTTTTTTTAGTTGTTTTCAGACTGAAAAGTTAATTAAAGGGATTTTTTTTTTCTTCACATGTTCAACAGCAGTTTGTGAAACGAGCCTTAAATTAACGGGGTGATGACACACAGCTGATGCACACACACACACACACACACACTGTGGACACAACCTGGGCCTTTAGACGATAAACCACAAAACCATCATATTTGTGTGTGTTCAGGATCGTGTTCACACAAAATCCATTTTCTTGAGAACACAACCTACGATCTTGCACACACACAATACTGTGGACGTTCACACAAAAAAGCAGAAACAGGATCTTTGTACACACACGATCATTTGTGATGATTCATCTTTCACACAAACTTCCGTCTTACATGTGTAACTTTTATCAGGATCCTGTGTAAACAAGATCATTTGTGTGAACGAGATGATGGTGTGTATATTTAAGATATTATTGTGTGTGAGCAAATTATAATATTTCACACTCAAGATATTTTCATGTTTGCACAGGAAAAATAATCTTACACAACCATGAAAGGCGTCTTCTCTCTGGGTCTCATGATAACTGTGCAAACATCATCATTTCTGTGGTCAAGATAATTTATCTTCTTACAAATTTATCTTGTTTGCAAGTTATGGATCTTTTGTGAACGTCATAACGTATGTGTGACAGGTGACTCCTTTTAGCTGATGTCTTTGTATTTCCACCTGACTGTCTGTGCACTCATTCATTCATTCATTAACTGGAAGTGTGTCTCTGTGCTGCTGACTTTTGGGATTTGTGGTTTGACTGTGAAAAAAGGGAGTGCAGCTTTGAGGCGCTGCTCACCCAGACTGAAGTTGGACAGAGCTCTGCTGGGATTAATGTGAAGTCACCAGTATGCAGGGTGGAGGTGCTGAGTTGTCCCAGCTTCACAGGTTCGGCAGGAGCCTGAGGACAATGTTAATCAAACACAGTTTGTACCTGCCCACACAGTCCTGAGGAAAAGGTCCATTCAGCTCAGAGATTTGGAAACACCTGTGTGGGTGGATGGGAGGGTACATTCTGTCCAGATACTTTTGTCATAGGTCATTGATCAGTCCTCATGTTGTTGTTCTAACATCCTGTCCTCCACAGAAACAGCACAGAAAAGTCAGCATTCCCCTCACACAGCCATGTGCTCCCTCCTCAAAACAAGCAGCAGCAGCAGCAGCAGCAGCAGCAGCAGCGCCATTTTGCTGGCATGCAGTGACTAATGCCTGTGGTAATGTTCAGATGAATGCAGCTCTGCAGAGCAAACACCAACTGCCTCCACTGTGGTCAGATCCTCCACAGCAACATTCACATCCGAGCAACATGAAAAGCACACATTGTCTCCCTGATTTCTTAAGTTGTCCGAACATCGGACCTGCTGCTGCACTGAGAAGCAGCCTGATAAAGGTACGGCAGGTCCACAGTGAGGTAGACCGACCACAGGAAGGCTCATGGTACAACTCAGGAGCAGAGATGTGGACAGATTTATTCTAAAAGGAGCAGATGTGAGTTTCAGCAGCGGATTTTGGTCCCAGTGATCTGACAGTGGCAGTGTTTTACGCAGCCAGAGGACGCTGTAGTCTGTGGACGCCTCTGACTGTGGCAGCTCACAGAACGTGAAGAGGAAAAGCAGAAGAGCTGCTGATTATTCTGCAGATCTGAGTCCTGTGAAATCCTGCTGTGCTGCACTCAGAGTCACAGAGAGGTCATGTCCCCACTGATTCAGGAAATATGGAGGTTTTTACAACCTGACATACTTTTTTTAACATTAGCATTAAAGTATAAATCTGATCATATTCAGTATTTTTCCTGTTGTCATCAAAGCCAAACAACAAATCTGTGCGTATCACATCCTGATGTCTCTGACTCCACTGTTCCCACAGACTATTAAAACACAGCAGTGATGACATGTTCCTCCAGCACCATCAACACACACTCTGTGGTTTGTTATGACTCAGCCCCACACACAACGTCCTGCTGCCACAAGTACTCACTGCAGCATCAAGTGTGGATTAATCCACCGCTGAAAATAGTCCCCAACAAAGTCACTGTTTCCTGCGGTTTGAGTAACTTTTTCAAACTACGGACAGTGGAGGGAAGTCAGAGAGAAGACAAACTAACACACAGCTGGTTTGTGTCTGCACATGAGATTTGTTGACTTTACGAAAAATGTTGAACGAGCCCGACAGATGTTCCTGACCACACACTACACTGTAGGATGTCAGACTCTGCCCACGTATGAGACAGAGTTCTTCTTGGATTTCCATGCAAACTATCCATATTTGAACTCCTCTTGCTAAATGTGCTCATCAGCCATGTGTCATCATCCAGGAAAACTGAGTTCATGTAGGCCCGATAAATCTGGCCCCAGAACAAGGAATATATTCATATCTTCCTCTGCACATACAGAGTCTATTACCCTCGACTTTTCCAGATGTGCAGGGAGTAGTGCATCTTTATGGCAGGAGAAGTTAAGCTGCACATAGTAAGCATTTTGTTGTCTGTTGTAAAGGGAGGCACTTTGTCAATTCTATAATGAGACGGGGTTCAAGGCACTAAAAACTAATTTTAGATATATCTATGTCATTTGTCAAATATTACTGCTTTTCTTCTTGAAACTCTTTAAAAGTCAAATGCAAAAGAAAACAAAAATAAAAAAAGGGGTCACAAATCACATAAAATGATCCCATGCACTCCATCGTCAAAGATCAAAGCTTTAGATAAATGAAAAAGGAGCATGTAATTTCTGAAATGTCATTTTTTTAAAAAGAGATCACCGGATGTGTCTCTTCTGATCTTTTTTTGTTTGTTTGTTTGTTTTTTCTTTTTTTTTTTTTTTTTTTTAGCAGATTTGTCCCCTCCGGCAGTTAGCTCCGTCATGCACCGTATCCTGTTGTTAGCTCGACAATAACGAGGAGGATCGTCATCATCCTCCTGCTCCCGAGGTCCCTCCACAACTGCAAGCAATTTAATACTGACATCATGCATTGAGTATATGTAGCTATACCATAGCTAATTAGGCCATAATGCTTTAGTATTTTGACATGCCATGATCTTCGAGAAAGAAGTGTTCCTGTTCCCTTAATGCTTTAACATTCAACACTTAGATGCTCTGAAATAACTTAAACAATAATAAATAGCCAGTGCACTTTTGGTGAAAACAAATGAGAGAAAAAATCCAGGAGGAGAAGATGAAGGTCAAAGAAGAAAAAATGTAAAAAATAAAAATGAGGTAACGTCTTGTGCATGCCGATATAAGAAAGAAGAGAGTCCCCACAGGCTTCTATATAAAGGAGTGTTGCATGGCATCATACAGGGAACCTCCAGCCGACCTGTAGCAGCAGCAGCAGTGCAGATAATCCTCCACAAGGCTCGGCACACTTGTTTCTGATAAGGTGCCTGAAAAACGTCGATCAACATCTGGCGTTAAGGTTTCCCAAAACTTCCCTGGATGTGCCGCAGAAAAACACGTCAACCGTAACAACTGTAATCCACTTCAGCGTGTTTCCTCCCTGCGTTTCTTTAAATCTCAGCTTATTTTGTCTTTTTATCCTGAAAGATGAGTCTGTGGTCCAAAGCCTGGAAGGTGTCAGAGACATTTTTTGATAAATTCTTGTCCATTCAAATTATTCAGTCATACTATCAATGTACTGTGTGTGTTTTTCCTCACTTTAGTCATTCAAACCCTCACATCTTTAATTTTCATCAGAGTTAAATTATTTTTATCTTCTGTTCCACTGTACTGTTTTTAAACCCTGAGTCTTTTCGTGTTGCCTTGTTTCTGTCTTTATCTGGTTTTAATCATGTAAAGCACTCTGAGTTACCCTGTTCTTCCTTTTTAAATAATTTCTGTTGCTCCCTTATTTCTCCCTGTTAACAGATGTCAAAGAGAACACAAGGTTGTGTTTAACACCCTAAACCCTAAAGTAAATGCATTTCACATCAATGCCAAGCTGTTTCAAATCCATAAATAATGAGTAGGAAGTAAAGATAGAGAGTCAGAACTGATGCAGCACGGACCAGAGTACTCTGACTGCTGTGTTTTTGGTCTGAGAACTGAACTTGAAAAAAAAAAAAACTAGTGGAGCCTCCCATTGATTTTATGGACTAAATTAAAAATAATTCAAGGGTACAAGTAACTAAACCAATGGAATAACTTATCAAAATTGTTCCCATGACACCTGCCAATCTTTGTCCTATTGCCAAACAAATCTCTTGTCTATCTTTTAATGAAGTAACTGAGCTGTGTGCCTTTGAAATATTTAAGTCTTCACACACGTTTGAATGAATCAATGCAAAAAAAAGAGAGAATAAACTGCACCAATGGAGATAAAGCATCCAGATCTTTCTACAATATGTACACTGGTGCGTCAGACGCTGCCTCACACATCGGTGAGCAGCTTCCCCTTGTTCACACAGTTCTGGCTGGGAGCCGTGCAGTTGGCAGTCCTAAGGTTTGCTTCCCTAAAATTATCGATGCTGTTGTTCATGTCCTCGTCTATCTCCATGTACTCCGACTTGCTGACCACAGAGGAGCTCCGGCGGCTTGAGTTGGTGTCTGACGCCAAGTTCTGGTTGCTGACGTTGAGCAGCTGGGCCTGCTCCTCGCCCTCCGTCTCCCGGTGGTAGAAGTAGTTGAAGTTGGACACGATGACCGGCACCGGCAGTGCGATGGTTAACACACCAGCGATGGCGCACAGCGAGCCCACAATCTTCCCTCCGATGGTCACAGGGTACATGTCCCCGTAGCCGACGGTTGTCATAGACACCACGGCCCACCAGAACGCGTCCGGGATGCTGGTGAAGAACGACTCCTTCTCCTCAGCTTCGGCAAAGTAGACAGCACTGGAGAACAAAATCACACCGATGAAGAGGAAGAAAATGAGCAAGCCCAGCTCCCGCATGCTCGCCTTCAGAGTTTGCCCCAGAATCTGGAGCCCCTTGGAGTGTCGGGACAGTTTAAAGATCCTGAACACCCTCACCAGACGGATTACCCTGAGAATAGCCAGAGATGTGGCCTGCTCCCCTCCTCCCTTGCCCTCCCTGTTGCCTTGGTCATCAGCCAGCTCTGTGCCAAGTGTGATGAAGTACGGGATTATAGCCACAATATCAATAGAGTTCATCATGTTTTTAAAGAACGCTGCCTTGCTGGGGCAGGCGAAGAACCGAACTATCAACTCAAAGGAAAACCAGATGATGCAGAGTGTCTCCACCACAAAGAATGGGTCTGTGAGGACATTTGGTTTGTAAAATATAGTGGTGTTCCCCACTATCTGCATCCGGTCATTGGGATCCTCCTTCAACTCTGGAAGTGTCTCCAAACAAAATATGACGATTGAAATAAGAATAACCATCACTGAGACGATGGCGATCCCCCGGGCTGGTCCAGAGCTCTCTGGATGCTCAAAGAGGAGCCAGATCTGTCGCTGGAACTCTTTCTCTGGCAGGGGTCGCTCCTCTTCCCGAATAAACCCCTCATCCTCCCGAAACTTCTCCATAGCCTCTGCACCGAGTTCATAAAATTTTATCTCCTCTGAGAACATATCCAGTGGCACGTTGACCGGTCTTCTCAACCTTCCCCCGGATTGGTAGTAATACAAGATGGCGTCAAAGCTCGGACGATTCCGGTCAAAGAAATACTCGTTTCGTAGGGGGTCAAAGTAGCGCATCCTCTTCTTGGGGTTCCCGAGCAGAGTATCCGGGAACTGGGCGAGGGTCTTCAGCTGGGTCTCAAAGCGCAGCCCCGAGATGTTGATGACCACCCGCTCACAGCAGTCGTGATCATCGTGGTCATCGTCGGGCGGGTAGGGGTCCTGCGGGTGACCTGGCAGGGTGGAGGTCTCGTCCATGTTGTCTGTGGACACCACGGTCATCCTTCCTGGTGGGTGGAGGACAGGAAGAGGAAGTGGTGTGAAGAAGGGGGGGCAGAAGATCAGAGTGCAGAAGCTCCTAGTGAGACCTTGAGCTGTGCAGAGCCTCCCTCTCCATCATCATCATCATCATCATCATCATCATCTCTGTGCTGAACATCTTCTTCTTTCTCTGAGCAACGTTTCACCAGTCACCTGGAAGAGAGGGAACCAACCAAATCTGGTCTTTAAAACAGCAAAGTGACTGTGGTTCAGCTGCTGGAGAGCTTCCTGTTTGTCAGAGGCAGCAGGAGAAAAAACAACAACCTTGCAGCACAGTACAGAAGCCTGTGCTGCATCTGCTGTATTTTTACCGCATACATCAGTTGCCTATTCAAGTTTGCAGCCCCGCTGCGCTCCCTCTCTGCGCACATCAGGACCCGCAGTTTTCCCTCACACATCATCTACAGCGCAGCGTCCGGTCAGATCAGAGCTTTAACGCGTTCACACGCACAAACGAACAGAATCTAGATCTCAGATATTCTTTAAAATGTGAACATGTCAAATAAAAATGTACCTGTGCTGAGTCAGGGAGCAGCGGATGGAATGTCCTCACCGTGCGCACCTTTCCTCGGCCACCCACCACAACTTGGGTTTAATACTGATATCGCTTAACAGTATCTATGAAATATTAATAGACTATGTTGTCTTGGTCAACATCCGTATCCTCTTGGTGTAGGTTTTCAGCGTCGACCGGAGCAGCCCGCAGGAGGAGGAGGCTTCAGACGGCTGTGAACCTCGGCTCAGCAGCAAAAATCCGGACTGACAATTTATTAAAATCATGCTGGAAATAAAGGAGCCGGAGGACAGATGGAAAAAAATAGCAATTAAAGCTGGATCAAGCTCCCAGTCTGACGGAGGGAACTGGGAGGACTGGACACTGCAGCATCAGCAGAAAGCGGCTTCTCCTGTTTTCTTTTTCTTTTTCTTTTTTTTTTTTTTTCTTTTTGCTGCGGTCCAAAAAAAAAAAAAACGCGGAGGCTTTAAAGGAAAACCGGTTTAGGATCCCGCACTATGGGCGCACCGGAGAGAGGACGTGTCTCCGGTGATTTGGAAGCATATTGCAGGATTTCATGTAGAGAGAAAAAAGAACAAGTGAGTGAAGGAGGGAGGGAGGGGTTAGGAGAGAGTGAGTGAGGGGAGTGAGAGAGAGGAGAGGAGGGGGGTTTCGACGCAATGCAGACAGACTGTAACACACACGGCACTACAGTATATATATGTGTGTGTGTGTGTGTGTGTGTGTGTGTGTGTGTGTGTGTGTGTGTGTGTGTGTGTGTGTGTGTGTGTGTCTGCAAAACCAGATCCGGTACCAAACGGAGCAGCAGGTCCAGACTGATCCGCACGGTTCACTACCTGTCGTGTGAGATTCATCAAACTAAAATATAAAATATAAATAAAACTGAGGGACGATGTTCAGTGCACAGTGGTGTGTATCCACTGCATCGTGTTATGTAACCGGTGTGTTCAATACATTTATACTGCTGTTCAACACACACACACACACGCACACACACACCTGCGGGTTTTCAGGTCTGAGGTTTGACTGGAGGAATCTGCAGCAGGAAGCGGCTCAAACTGTTTCCCATAATTGGCTGCTGGGCACTTTGCGACACTCAGGCCTGCATGTTGGTGTAAATATGCCGGTGTTGCTATGGTAACAGTGAGAAACCAGCACACTGATTTATTTATTTATTTTGTCCTGCGTGAAACTGCATGGCTTCAGATTAGAGGAGGATCAATAAGTTATATTTATCAGTTAGTATCAGTTGATTGGCTGTGGAAGCCCAGGGAAAGGAAAAAAACAAAAAACAAACAGGAAATGTATCATAAATATTTTATAAGGAGCAGATTATGTATTTTTACTTTATGTCTTTTCTGTACTTGTGTTTTCATTTTCATATTTTATTTTCTTCTGTTGTTTACTGTTCACTGTTCCTGTCATCTTGGAGAATAAAGTTTGTTGAGGATGTCTGTAAAATATTGTGCCTCAGTTCAAATGTTGGACAAAGATATTTGTTACTCTCTCATGAAAACACCCGAGATCCGTATGATCAAAACGCCTGATTTAGCCTGAAGTTTCCGTCTGAAGTCGACCTGCATTAAGCCTCATGTGCTGATAACTGAGACAACAAACGAGGGATTTAGTTCATTTGGTATAAAACTCAAACCTCGAGCCAGGAATCGCTCCGGGGCTTAAATTAACTTTATGAGGGCTTTGGAGACTCAGCGTGACGCCTGGAAGTTATCTCACCTCCACTGTGAGTCAGGTCAGACGAGAGGGTCGAGTTTAAGCCTTCGGATGTGACTTTAACATCAGACATTTATGAGCTGGCTTAATAATTCTGTCGAACGTCAGATATGGAAACACGTGTTTGTGGTTAAACGGCTTTAAATGGAAATAAAGACATTTCTTAGAGTTTTCAGGTCTGATGGAAATCTGCAGGTTTTATTCAGAAGATGATCTTCCCTCCTCTGTCTGCGTCTCTCAGCTCTGAGCTCATTGGTTCATCCTGAAGACGCAAATCTTCAAAATATCTCTCGAATGTAAAGTTTCATGTTTAAAAAACAAAATCATGCATTGGTCGGGGACTGTTGGTGCTGTAGTGAGTATCTGTGGCAGCAGGACGGTGTGTGTGTTGATGGCGATGAGGGAACAGTGCAAGGCTCAGATCTATCCGGCCTTCATACACACTCAGTACAAAGCACAGTCTTTGCCTGGGACTGAAAGGGTTAAAGCAGGGTAATGTAATAGGTTATTGATCCAGTTTAATGCTGGTTTGACTTAATCAGAGGTTTTGAATGTTGTGTGAAGCTCCAAAATAAATACAGTTCATTAGTGAGAGTTTCTTCATTGGTCTGTGGCTGAAGCCCACTGGGTTTTGGTGAAATTGATCAAATAATCAATGAAATCGTTTATTTTGTTGAAATCCTGAGGAGACGTCTGAGCCTCAGCACCACGGACAGCTCCCGCCCTTCAGACGTCTGAACTCCACCTCAGCTTCACAGAACAGGTTCGATGCTGATCATAGTAAAACTGCGTGCAGCCTCCGTGCACGGCTGTTGTGTACAGTCTCTCCAGCAGATGAGTGGCAGAGTCTGTTGGAGGCAGCAGTGAAAGCTCAGCAGACGGACCCAGCAGTGGGCAGGAAGTCAGGAGATCAGCTGGCTCTGAGAGCTGGAACCAGTCCCAGTTATATTAATAACAGAGAAACATTCAGCACGGAGACAAAGACAAGACAGAGGCAGAGAAGATTTCCACTGAAAAAAATGATTTGCTTTTGTTTTTGAGGATTAATGAACCTCAATATTTCTGCTTTTGTGTTCATCTTGTGAGGTGCAGGTTTGGTGTCAGCACTGAAGTTAGAACTGGAATGATGCAAGTCCAGCAAAAGTAGTATCACTGCTCCATAACTACTGAAAATCCTTCATCTTTACTTTACCGCCTTAAAGAGTAAACTCTGGCACAGGTTTGATGAACCGTGTCCTTTGTGAGACACAGTGGAAAAGATCACATCTGGAAAGATTCGTTGAAGATTCATTTATGCAGCACATTTCAAAGTAAAAGTTGAAGAGTGCTTCACAATAAAAGTATTTAGCACTAAATATAAAACAGGCAACTTGTTTACAAACACATGAGCAACAAAATAGAAAGAAAACAATTAAAAAGTGAAATGTTGGTTAAAAAGTGAGTGTGTGAGAATTTCGTGAGGCGAGAGAGGACTGTGACCTTGTGTGTGACACTGGTGTGGATGAAGGTTGTTCTGTGACTGAACTATATTTGTAGTTACAGTGTTAGTTTGTCACTGTTCCTGACGGACAGCTGGTCGCCTTTCTGCTGCACGGCTGCTCAAACCAAATGTGGCCAACATGTAGCGGTGAATTCCTGAAAACTAAATTTAGTTTGAAAACATGACGAACATACAAATAAATTTCATTCACAAGCTTCGATGTTTCTCGGGCTTTTCAAACACAGCAGCACCTGTGCAGTGAATAATCTCTCACACGTTTGACCCCGGGGTCTAAATTAGACACACAATGCACTGAAAAAGGAAAAAATGGCTCCAGTGTGTGTGTTCAGTCATGCATGTGCAGCCAATCTGCACACTTGGTAAAGACTTATGATGAGCGTCGGTCCATATGTTATCGTAACCTTTGACCTCAGAGATTTAATGGGCAGGATTATAATCCAGTTTGATTTTCTTTGAGCCTAATGTCTTCATAAGAATGCACACAGATCTGGTTCAGTCCAGCAGGAATAAGGTCCACACCCTAACACTGTTCAGCTCCAGATTTCTGATAAAGCTGCCTCCCACTCAGGGTAAAGATGAGATGGGGGGTCGGTGCAGCTGGACGACACATGCTCACACACTTTGTCATGAATGGAAGAATGAAAACGTGAAAACGCCCGAAAAAGCTGAAACAGGCAAACAGGCGACATAGTGCTGAACACACTTATTCACACACTGACATGAGTGCACAGATGCACCTCGGATGACTTCATCCCTGTGGCGTTCAGTGAAACACTGCGCTGCCTGAGCTGTGTTTTATCTCATGTTAGATGATAGGGGCACGCTGCTGCGGTACAAAGAAGAGGCTGCTGCCGCTGCTATAACCGGCCGAGCGTCGGATTACAGCTGCTGCTTCACCAACACTGAAACTGAAGACGGAAGACAAAGTCGCACCTAAAATCCCTTCTCAAAGCAAGTGGAAAGTTTAATGTGCACTTGAACTTTTCAGAGAGCTCTTACCCCTTTCCTCCATCTGCCGCTCAGCCAATCAGCAGCTGATGTTTGCAGGCGCTAAGCTCCTGAAGGCCCCAGTTTCCTCTGCTGGGAAGCAGAGATTGGCAACAGTAGGCGAGGATTAGTTTCTTAGTTTACACTGCAAACGCCAGAGTATTACTCTGAATTCAACCTTGTTAGTCAGTCACTGGCAGTACCTCAGTACTTTCTAAACCAAGACGGCCTCACCTGCTACCACAGACCTGCTGTTGATGGTGGTAATTATCAGTATCCTCGGTACCCATATTCTTATTTCCATCATCACAGTCTGATATGTTTTATTATTTTGCAGATTGATTTTCCTACTGTCCAGTGAGGTCGCACTGAATGAGGCTGAACCCCTTGTCACTCTTCAGGCCAAGTCTCTGCTGTAATGTTGAGTGTAGGAGGCTGAACTGTGAAATGTTGTGTGCTCTGATCTTCATGTGATGAGCAGCAGAGAGGAGGAGGAGGAGGAGAAGGAGGAGGGATGCCTCTGCTTCATGCAGACCGTCGCTCCATCCCCTGTGGCAACGCACCGCCCTGTCATCTCCTGCCTCGTGCTCGTGCTGGAATCAGGGGCAACACACTCATTAAGCCTTCCCTCTTTCCACGGGGCTCTCAGCACCCCACCCCCTCCCACTTTACTCTCTCCACAGCCATCATCTCTTCCTGCATCCCTCTTATCTCCTCACTCTGGGCTCAGTGGACTTCATCGGGAAAACCTCAGGAGGCGGAGAGAGAGGAAGTCTAATGTAACCACATGAAACATTGATCTAATAAACACACTGCTTAAGAACAAAACAGTTTAACAGCTCAGGAGACTTCACATGATTCAAGAAGTCATGTGACTCTGAGGTTACATCTGATAAAAATGTAGCTCACACAATAGAATTATCAATCACTGCAAAGTTCATCAAAGTCATCTTTAACTTTACATGTGCATTTTATCACTGATGAGAACTGGTGGACACACGTCCCTTTACGACCATGCGTATGCTGAGAGACAGAGCCTTTGACTCATTTTCCTGATAATAACAGCTTGTCCACTCCAGATTCCTTCTGACCTTTTCAAGCCACATTTCAAAGTCACGTTCATTTACCAAACTGATTCAGCTCTTTGGTGTCTCAGGACGTCAGACACCATTTATTCCAGCACAGTGTTCTGTGGTCTGCTGGTCTGGAGAAAGCTACAGTCGAGCTGATTAAATGGAAGAAAAGCAGCATTTTCTTTTCTGTTATTCATATTAAATTTCAGTATGTTCACACATGGATGAGTGAGCGGTGGGAGAGGGTGTTCAAAGCAGCAGCTGCAGCAGGACTTATGAATGTACCAAGCAACCCCCCCCCCCATCATTCATAAACACACGGGATGCTTATATAATGCCTATGCAGATCCCTCCTTCTTCTCCAGAGCTATTTATAAGCTCCATAGCATGCAGGGGAAAGAGCTTGGCCAATTCATGCAGTGCCCTTCAAGACCAACACACGGCCCTTGGGGGCTGCCGGGGCCCAACTTCAGGGAGCTATTATTAGAGTCACGTCATGGGAGAGCCAGCGAGGAGAGAGGGAGGCAAAGTGACAGATGGGGGAGGGAAGAGATAACAGACACGGAGCTCAGTGGTGCTGCTGATGATGGAAAGAACGTAAAGTAAAGGCTGGGAAAATACTGATGTCATGAGAGGCAGAAATAAAGCAGGTTTCAGGGGTGATAATACCTGAGGGGGTCCAAACTGAGGTCCTACACATACATGATTAGACCAGTCAATGAGCTCACCACAAGCTCGTGAACACCTGCTAAAACTCCAGGTGAAAGGTGTCGTCACATTACAGCTCAGGTATGAAGACTCTGTATGTGAATCTGAGCCGTTATTTGACTTATCTGCTGACCCGAGGGAGCAGTGAGATGTTTTGTTGTCTGGATAATTTATTATCTGTCAGCAGGATGTGATTTGATGATCAGTCTAAAGGTTCAGTGTAAATAAAGAAACATCAGCTGACCACATCAATGTCCAAATGGCAGTTTCATCGTCATTGCATTGACCCGAATGGGACATGTTGTCAATGAGCTGATCAACAGGAACACTTGAGACGGCAGTAAGTCAATGAACAGAGAGACATATTGATGCCAGAGGAGATAACGTGGGAGCCGAGCAGGATGAAGGAGAGGCAGATGTAATGGTATGCACCCCTTTGAGACTGAACACCCAGAACTCAAAAATCATCCGTGAAGTAGGGACGGAAATCTGTTCATTTATTTCTGTGGGACAGTGCAACAGTGACGTTCACAGCAGAAATGTGCTGGGGTTAGCTTGACAGCTAATTAGCACCTGCTGGCAGCTAAAAATGGCAAATGATAAAAAGAGATCAGACAAATTAAAAACACCACAAACAGGTTCATGTATAAAAGCGTCAGATGTGAGTAGATCTTTAGAAAGTGCTGTATGTTGCTCTGCTCCATATTTTCACAGGTTTTCCAGAGGTTTGCTCCAATAGGACATTTGAATGGAACAAGTCGTGAAAGTGTGTGATCTTCAGTGAAGTTCTTTACCAGCTAGAACGCTGCAGGAGTCGACAGCGAACAGACTTTCAGCAGGTTCTCAGTTCTGCTGTGAGTAAAAAGCTCTGCTGCATGAATAAATGATGTGTGTGATACACAAGGTGCAAAGCTGTCCAGCAGGAGGACAGACAGAGTTTCCCTGTTGAACACAGTCAGGTCAGATCGTAGCGGGACGCTGCAGAGAGGACGAACAGTATGAGCTGCAGAGGGTTCGTCTGAAATGTGAAGAAATATGAATTAAACAAGAGGACGTGAGCGAGAAATGCAAAAAACTAAACCCTGCAGTGGTTTGATCAGGACATTCATTATTAACACATTTACATGTAGTGTACACAGTTAGAAAAACATAAAGGGAACACTGGACTTTATGAAGAACATCTGTGATAAAAAAAAAAAAAAAGCTCCTCGTGTTATTTCACAACCTTCTTCAGCTTAATCAGCTTTGATCAAGTGTCCTCACATGACCTGAATATGGAACATGGGAAAATTAAAAGACCTGGTCACAGTCCAGGGACCAAGAGAGACAGTTAGTTATATGTATATGTATATATATAGTATATATAGGTTTGTGTTGCATACATCTTTTTCTGACATTTGCATCTCTGTGCATCACTTTGTGTTCCTTTTGTGTCTCTTTCTGAGATGTTTTGCTGGTGACGACCAGGGGCCCCCTGACCCGGGTCCCGAGCCCCAGGTTGTGAATCACAGATGTAACCATTAGTCATTAGTTTGATCACTGAAGCACCTGGAGCCCACTGAGAGTCCAGTCTGAACATGCATCCTCAAAAACACATCAGAAAACATCACATCATCAGCTGTCAGAATTTAAAAGAGCTGCCTTTTTTTTTAGCTGTTTCCCATAATGCATCATGCATGAAAGCAGTGAAGCGAGTGCACAGTAGCGTTTAATGAGGTCCTGGCAGCGATCCTCCTGAAGACATGGCTGCTGTGCTCGTGGCTCTTCCAGAGAGAGGTTTAAATGGGACGTCGACCCCCACACAGCTGAAGGACAGGCAGCATTAACACCATCGTTAGATCCTGTAGGAGCTGATAGTCTGTTCACACAGACGCTGCAGCCGGGTCACAGCCATCGTGCACACAGGGAGAAGATACATGTATGAAACAAACATAAAATACAAGACAGCTAAATGAACATGTTGAGAAATCTTCTTGAATTCCTCTGCACTGGAAGCAGTGGGGAACCACAGTGACCCAGTCAGACAGAGACAGGACAACAGGAACTAAAATGGAAAAAATGAAACTAAAAGTTTCAGGTTCGGTCCCGTGTAGAGAGACACAGTGGAAGACTGGCTCTCCGAATTTCCAGTCTGCAGTTATTTGAAGGATTGTCCTGTAATTTGGTTCAGACATTCATGTTCCCCCCACAGGTGTTTTTAAGTTGGAGTCTGCTTTGGGCTGCATCCCTGCATGAGACGTGCTATACAAATTATTATTGTTATTATTATTAATTATTGTTTTTGTTGAAGCACATGGAGCCAGGTCGCTGGTCTTTGTCCCTTTTCATCCTGCATTTGTTCGTACGTGTCTCCTGACAATAAAGATGTAAACGTTAAAACCAAAAATGACCTTCAGGGAATCCCTGCATGCAGCGACTATGGCTTTTCTGTGTGTGTGTGTGTGTGTGTGTGTGTGTGTGTGTGTGTGTGTGTGTGAGAGAGCTATTTTTAGAAAGCTCCTCTTTCTTTGAGGGGATTCTGGAGTCTATTTTTGCTGAGGGTCCTGGTAGTTTGCACCATTTCCCATCCAGAGGGGGGTTAGTGGTGCACACAGAATGAGAAAATGCTGCAGTTTACACATCAGTGCACGACAGCTTATGCAATGAAGACAGTGTAGGATATTAGCTAATACTGCTGTCTGTGTGTGTGCATGGACTCTGAAGAGACTCACATACACGCAGCTGTATTTTCTCATCTTCCCCCTGTGGTTCTGTTCACTAATGGTATGACCCAAAAAATTATACAAATAAAAAAATCGCTCCACTTTCTGCTAAGAGAGGAATCGACCTTGCTTCGCCCCTGCAGAGAAACACACATCCGCCACAATATGGTAAAACTGCAGATATGGTCGCTCACAAACACGACACTAACCCTGCTGCTGTAATGGTTTAGTACGTACTTTTATTTTTAATCTAAGATTTTAAATGTTTATATACAGGTGAAATCTGACAAACATTCCTGGAAAGAAAATAATGATTTGATGATTTGAATTCATTATCTCCAATTGTCTTAACATGAAGAGTTTTTGATCCATGTACATGTAGCAGGTCAGCTGTCAAATAAAAAGGTGAAATAACAGGCAAGAAAACAGTTCAACACATATGGAGAATAAAGTTTCTCAGAATAAAAACAAATGAAACCGTGAATAATAGTTTGAATTGAGCTTTTCTCTAAGGTACGTTATTTAAAAATAAAAATTAGTTCCAAATTAAACTGTTCTTTATCTGGAAAATAAAAAAATTTGGCCAGATTGAAGCACGAGACACGGTTTTTCTGTTGATCTTTTATTATTCTGAACACATTTACAGCTGAAAACAACTTATTCACGGGTGAAAACATAAAATGTGGATGGAAATCAGGTAAAACTCCCTGCTGCGTTTAAATCACCTGGATGGTAGTCTGGGTAAAAACTTCAAAAATCTCTTAAATCTTAAGATGTATGAAGAGTCTTTAACAGGAGGAATGCTGTGTTGGCGTATCAGTCCGTCATGGATGACTGTGCGCTGCTTCTTCGAGGACTCTGACTCCTAAGTCAGCTGACAAAATGCTTCCTCTGAGGCAAAAGAAAGCAAACGAGCCCCGGTGAAGCGGGTGATCACAGGGCAGTGTGACTGATGTGTCTGATGACTCTCGCTGTGACCCGGATTAATGATGAGTGGCCACTAACCATCTTCAAATGGACGGGAATGTCCTTGGATTACTGGCTAATCCCAGCTGAGATCTGAGAGATGAGAGAACTTTGTGGGCGTGATAAAGCTCAGTAATGGCTGAGTGTGAAGCAAAGATTAGTCGTCTAACAACCACAAGGGCCGATCACACGGCCTGTGGTTAACCCTTCGCTGTGGTGTGGCCCTCAGCTGATCCCGATTACAGTGATTGTTTCAGTGAAATAAGCTGTTCATTGACAGAGTGCGTGAAGCGCGTCACACTCAGTGTAGATATCCACAATTCAAACAGGATGAAACCCACTGATTTTGTTGACCCTCTGACATTTAGTCTAACACCATCATCTGGTTTGTTCCAGAGGGAATATTCACAGTTTCCAGAGGATGGACCCCGCTGTCAGTGTGGCCGCCCCTCAGGCCTTATCCTTCAGCTGACAGCATGAACACTTCCACCTTAATAAAAGACCTGGTTCACAGTGAGGAGGACAGTGACGTAGCATACACACAGATTTCTGCTCTCAGACCTTCTGTATCCCGGCCTCCCATTACTGCTCGCCACACGGGAGCGGCGAAGTGAAACCACCTCGGACTGATCAATTATTAACGAAAAGTGGAGCCGAGTTTCAGAAATCAGAGATCTACCAGAGACCAGCTCATCTACGTTCCCACCCTGACTTAGCTAACAGCTGTGGGTGGTGATGAAGGCTGTTGGTAGTTCTCCAGAAAGTCTCCTAGAAATTACGTTTGCCCTTCAAACTCGACTGTGCTCTAAAAGACTTTTCATTCATGAACTGCAGCACACTCGCAAGGAAGTGACTGAGGTGGATGGAGACCAGGTTCACATCCAGAGTCCCGTCTGTGGTTTAGACAAGTAAAGCTCTTCGGTTAAGGTTCAGGAAAGAAGAAACAGGTTGTGTCTGAAGTCAGTGAACAGTGAATCTGTCCCTGACCTGAGCCAGGTACTGTGAGTCTGAACAGAACCAGAACCAGGTTCATGATGCTGGAGACTCTGCAGGTGGATGTTGTACTGTAAGATCAGAGTTTTAGGTTCTCTGTGAACATTTTACCGATCCATTCAGTATCAACATTTCTTCACCTGTATGAACAATGTGATTTTGATGAAATACTTCTGTAAAAAACATGGATTGAAAAAAGAGGGAATGTTTTTCATTTGAGCACAGTTTAATTTATTTATTAAACATAAGTGGTAGAAACATAAAGCCTCATTAACTTTAATATACATTATGTCATATCATACAAATCATTTACAACATTGCAGTACATTACAGAGAAAGAAAAGGCCACATTAAACGTAGTCACAACAAGTATTCAGAATGACTCTGTTGTGCATAAACAGTATGTACGATCCCAAGCCATACATTTATCATTTATTATTATTTATCATGAAAGACCTGGTCTCTTTTTTTCTCTGTTGCTTATCTTTATACCTGTCATACAGTAAAACGCACAGATACTCCAAGTTAACAAAAATAAAAATCTAGTATTTGAGATTTTCAACACCGAGGACACACGTTGAGGTTTTGCAGACAGAGTTTTTTTGTCACAGTTGTGTCAGCTGTTAGCAGGAAAACACCAGGAGACAAACACACACTTCAGTGAGTGAACACAGGACTGACCTCAAATACATGGAGACAAACTGCAGTTGTTACACTCATGCCAGTAAATTTATTTCTTCTTCTTCTTCTTTGCCATCTTTCTCTCAGTCTTTTCTCGCAGCACTGTGGCAAAAAGCAAATCAGTGTTTGGGTTTCACTGTTTTTTTTTTATCTGTGGCTTTAACACACCAGTGTGTAAAATCAAACACATCTATGGCTATTTGTGATGAGCATTTCATTAGTATTAATGTGGTTTATTGGTATTTTTTCAGACCAAAAAAGAAAAAATATTGTAAGTAGCTGTAAGTTGCAGGCTCTCACACCTGTGTGGCATCATGTGGACCAATTAAAGACATATTATAAAAACATTTTGATTGGACCTTAACTTTGTTCATCATCAATCATCACTGTCAACAATGCTGAGCTGTTGTTTGCTGCGTGATCTTCCATAATAACACAAAATTAAATTTTATGACCAAGGATATATAGAAGTTCCACTTCTTTAATTCTCTCTCAACTGTAAATGAAAAAATGCAGCAGAAAACATCCAAAGTGAAGTTCTGGTGAACAGCTTTAGTTTCATGAACTGCTGAAGAAAAGGAAGCTTTTTTTTTTTTTAGGCTAATATCATAATCCCAATATCAAAATTTAATTATCTCAAGATCTAACGAAAGTCATTTTGTCAGGATGCCAAACCACACTCTGAGCTTCCGTAGACCTGTCAGAGACCAAACACCACCCAGGAAGACTGCTTACTGTACATTCAATACATTAATTTACAATACATTATTTCTATGTGCAACCAGTCGATTGCATCCCTACCGTTGTAATATAAATACACACTTTCTTCTTCTATGGTACTTCAGATGCATTTGACAGGGTTATTAACTCAATCAAATCATGATTAAGGCACTAATAACATTTTTCTGCACAGATAGGAACAATGAGACACAACACTTTTGCTGATGATATTGTACTTTTCATGCATTATTGCTTATTGATGAATAACTGTGGTTACTGCGTGTTTCTAAGTAACGTCTGCTGTTTTTTTTTTTTTTGTCTGCAGTGAATATGCAGCTTCAGCTATGAAAGCTCTCAGACATGAATATTCTGATGATCTGCTATGTCAAAGAATAGGTTTTTATTAAGAAATGCAAGGCTGTATGTTTGTTTCCGATGTGGCTGACACAGTATTCCCTTCAAACTCTTTTTTACTTGCACGCTTTGTAATGAGGTGAAAAAATATGATTTGCAGCCAGTACATAAAAAATGACGTGCATTTAAGCATCAAGTGTAATTTCTCTCTGTCATCTGTCTTTAGGTTAAGGGCTTTGTTGTCATGGGGTATTAACTGTGGACAGAAATGATGATGACAGGGCCAAAACACCATGCCGACAATGAGGAAAACAATCAGCATTTTCTCTGGTAGCTTATTCTACAATGTCTGAAAATGAGAAAATATTATATCAGTTTAAGGGCTGGATATTTACCGAAGGCCTACATCTCTTTTTTCCCTTTAAATCTCAATATCTTTGACATTCTTTGCTGCTGAGATTTCCAGTTTTCCAGCTCTTCATGTAGTTTTCATTATATTAAGTAAGACTGGATTCACACACTCTACGCTATTTAAATCCGTCCTTCCCATCGCGTGGAAATGTTCATGACAACACAATGATGTCACATCTGCATGTGCAGTCGACTGAAACACATGAAGATTGAAAGTGATCAGGATTAAAGATTTATTTTATCAAAAATAGATCACAATCGAAGATTGTCAAAATAAACAGTAACTGGAAATAAAAAACAGAAAGAAGAAAACAAATTATAATGCATTTTGCTTCCACTCTGAAGTTCCCCGAGCACAAGAATCACTCACACTATTGCTTTTCCTTCTTTTTGCATGAAAATGAGACAATTTGGTGACAAGCCTGAACCGAACTCTGATAATGAAGCATGAAAACATCCTCAGAGACATAATGATGGATGATACACGTGGTGCATATCAAATGATGGTTAAACGTGGAAATCAAGACACATGATTCAGGACTGTGCTGCACTCACAGGGGAAGGCTGTATTATTATTATTATTATTATTATTATTATTATTATTATTATTATTATTGCACATACAGTATGCAGAGTACATTAATCGTCACGACTAATGCCCAGTGACAGCTCATCAGTGCCTCTGTCAAACAGAAATCTCCCTTGGCTGTTTTTATGTCTAAGCAAAGCAGAATTACAACAAGACCAAACTGCAGAGCTGATGCCGGGGCTTTGATGGATACAGCTTCTTACAGAGTAGTACCACTGTTTTATGATGATGATGATGATGATGATGATGATGGTGAGATATAAAATTCAACATTTTAGGAAATGCTGTTGTTTGTCCTCTTCCCCAAACTCAGATGAAAAGATGGATCTGTTTCATTTCGGACACAGGAGAAGCTCCAGAATGTGTTTAACTTAGCGTAAAGACCGGAGGCATGAAAGCTTATAAAACCTGTTAGCTACAAACAGCTACCATGATATGAGATATGAAAGCGTTATAACTGTTTGTCACTACAAACTATTACTTTACACTTTGATGAGCTACGCTAGCAGTTTCCCCTGCTTCCAGTCTTTGTGCTAAGCTAACCTAAACTCACTGGAGACCTCGCTTTTGTTCTGGACACATTAAAATCCATCCGAAGACAGTTAGCAAATTCATTTCCCAAAATGTCAAACTATTGCTTTACATGGCCGCACTTTTCTGCCTGATTACAGGGATTAATCATCACCCCACAACTGTATTCCTCTCAGTTAACTGAAAACCTCTACAACAGCACTTTAGACCGTCGGCTAACATTAAATTCCATTAAAATCTCAAACTGTTTTCAAAGACAGGCCGACCAACTCCAGGAAACCATCTGCATTATATTATTGCCCTTAAATCAATAATTCATCCAAAAGCACACATTCACTCACACTCACTGAAAACTTCACAAATAAATTAATAAAATGTGCAAATATCAGGCTCTGCGTTGGTTTGCTTTAGTCAGGCTGGATGACATCTGACATTTAATTAAAAAGTGTATACTGTATGAAGAACTCATTTCATCTAGCTTTTTCCATTTCTCTGGACTTTGCTAAGTTATTCAATGGCAGTTTTTAGAGTGTTTGGGTTTATTTAATTGCACCACATAATTACAGAGAGGCGTTTAAAAACTCAACCCAGGTCTTATGACTGTGTTCAGATAATGGAGGGACACCAACGTCATTCAGGTGTTAAAGCTTCTGTCATTAATGTGTGGACACTGAGGTAGATGTTATTGATATAACAGATATTACAGCATTCTGATCAAAACCCCAAACACAATCAGAAACATTCAGAATTATTCAAAGTAAATCAGATGTCAGATGTCTGCCATAAATGTTTTCAACTGTCTTTTGTCCTAATTTCCAGCACAGACGTTCCTCTTACAGGGGCAGATGATTTTTGTTATTTAGACGTTTTCATCAGAGCTGCCCACTGGAGCTGCTTTGTTTTTACCAAGGCAAACATGAACAAAGAATAATCATAAGAATTAAAACACATTAGCAAAAATTTTCAAAATCTACAAAATAATTCACAAGGTTAACCAATTCCTCTCCATATAAAACATATACAGAATGATACTTTAAAAAATAGAGATTTAGCAACTAACTCCACGAGTCGAACAGAATTATTTGAATGAAGTTGATATCGATGAGTTGTGGTGGTTGCTGTTGTTGTTCCCATACCTCAGATCAGCAGTTCTGGGTTCAGCCGTCGACACAAAAGTCAAACGTGTTTTCTTCTGCTTACACGCTCTACTTTCCAAGCATGCAATAATATGTTTTGGTTTGAATATGATATGCAACATACAGACAGGACTTACCAGTTTCTCTACAGCGAGAGGAGCAGTCTCCCACAAAACATCTATTCATGAGTATATGCAGGGCTCCGTCAGCCAGCAGACATGTTGTCAATATTCGTAGCATCAGGATGATTCAAGTAACGTTTGTCACGCCTCAGAGTCCGACAGTAGCTTTGCTCTGTGCAAAAATTAGTCAGGATGTCTTCTTGTAATGGAAAGGCGTCTCATAGCTCCATGTTTCCTATGAGTGTCAGTGTTTTCAACCAGAGTTTGTTTTACTTCACCTTCGTCAGTGGAAGGAAGGAGAAGAAGAAGAGGAAGGAGAAGAAGAAGAAGAAGAAGAAGAAGAAGAAGAAGAAGAAGAAGAAGAAGAAGAAGAAGAGGGATTAAGTTGCTGGGATGTCGTACTCTTTTGGTTTGACAAGGCGCCGAGGAGTGAAGGGGGAGCAGGGCAGAGGAGCTCGTCATTCTTCACCTGGAAGAGAAAAAGAAAAACAACACTGCTGTTCAGTAACCAACAGTTTGTGTGTCATGTCTCTGCATTTTAAGCTTTTTGCATGTACTTTAGTGTCGTTTTAGTCAGGGTCCTGGTCAGGGTTCTGGTCAGGGTCCTGGTCAGGGTCCTGGTCAGGGTCCTGGTCAGGGTTAGCTTAGTTGGTAGAGCAGGAGACTCAGTCTCTCAGGGCTGTGGGTTTGAGCCCTACTCTGGGCACCGCTGCCTCCCATGGACCCACCACCTGCGGGAGGTGCTGTAGGACTTCGGTGAATTGTGGACTGGGCGGCAGTCGACTGACACCACAGAGCTAGAAAAACAAAACGAGCCATCACAGGCCTCTGAGATCAAACATCCCGACCCAGATTTACCTCAGGTGTGCGTTATGGACACTGGTGGGAAATTATTTGCAGCCACAGACAGAAAAAAAACCTTCCTCCAGACAGGATGTGATGAGTTGAAACAGGACAACCAAGCAGCTGGTGAGTTGGACCATAAACAGAGGCAGTCGAACCAGCTGTGCACTGCACGTAATTTGTAAAATAATCCAGTGAAACTGCTCTGTGCATTTTGTTGAGCTTCACTTCACTCCAGCAGATTCTGCAAGGTCTTATCAGCTGTCATCTGTAAGCATGGCTGCACATTTTCCATGTAGTAACCACTAAAAACAGCCTGTTCTCCTGGAAGGAGAAGTGATGGGATATCAAGTAATCATCAGCGTGAAGGTCCTCAAAATATTGATGATGAGATTTAATCTAATGATGTCAGCTTTTAAAGCTTAAAATAATTAAGTCACTCAGTTAATCAGTCGGTTTTGGTTCTCCTGTTGCCACAGAGAAAGGAGACCTTTTAAATAAAGGGCAGTTTATCCTAATCACATTGTTAGGCTTGGGACAGAATAAGAATAATAATCAGCCTGAAAATAATGGACAACATGGGCTAATCACTCACATAGAGCAGCACAAGCCTGGAATTAAAGCCAAAATCTCAGAACAGTCCCAAACTAACCTGATCCTAACCTGAACTTTACCCAGTCTTAACTCAACTTTAATCTGAGTCTTACCCAATTTAATTTAACCT
>JBBMJY010000015.1:736685-757224 GCA_037833715.1 Toxotes lorentzi | reverse complement strand
GTGTGTGTGTGTGTGTGTGTGTGTGTGTGTGTGTGTGTGTGTGTGTGTGTGTGTGTGTGTGTGTGTGTGTGGGGTGGGGGTGAGGAAGCATGTGCCTCCCGCATCAGTCTGTAAATTTAGATTAAATTGGTCCTGTGCTGTGTCTCTGCTGCAGATAGACAGAAAAGCAAATGTAAACTTTAAACCTGCATCATACGGGAAACTAATTACGCCTTTACTAAGAGAAACATTAATAATAAAATAAGTGCTACAGTTGGCTATAGGCTGATCATTTCTAAGCTTTTTCCCGCGTAATGGAAGACAGTTTGAGGGGGATTCTGTGAATCTCCTGTAGTCCATCCTCTGTGGTGGCTGAAATGATGCCCTTTGAGGGCAGAAATAAGAAGCTCGGCAGTCTAAACTCAAACCAGAGCGCAGGATGCTGGGAATGACACTGACTGATTCCCTCCGCGCGCCACGGACGCGTAATTGTGGGCCAGACTCAGACATCGGTGAGCTTCCCGGTGTAGGCTTTGTGTGGGCTGCAGTTGGTGTATTTGATGGAGTC
Source organism: Toxotes lorentzi (assembly GCA_037833715.1). Taxonomy (NCBI): domain Eukaryota; kingdom Metazoa; phylum Chordata; class Actinopteri; family Toxotidae; genus Toxotes; species Toxotes lorentzi. The sequence continues at coordinate 756,677 of JBBMJY010000015.1, read as the reverse complement.
CGCGTCCTCGCTGTCCGGGTAGTCAGACTTGGACAGGGACGGTTTGCTGTCGCTCTTCTTGAACTCTCCAAACGGCGGCTGCTGCTGGCCGCAAGTCACGTGCGTGTACTGGAACTGCTCCTCGTGCTCCGTCTCACGGTGGTAGAAGTAGTTGAAGTTGGAGACGATGACCGGCACCGGGAGCGCGATGGTTAACACTCCGGCGATGGCGCACAGGGAGCCGACGATTTTCCCCCCGATGGTGACCGGACACATGTCCCCGTAGCCCACCGTGGTCATGGACACCACCGCCCACCAGAACGCGTCCGGGATGCTGCTGAAACCCGAGTCCGGGTCGTCGGTCTCCGCGAAGTACACCGCGCTGGAGAAGAGGATGACTCCGATGAAGAGGAAGAAAATAAGCAGTCCCAGCTCCCTCATGCTGGCCTGCAGGGTTTTCCCGAGGATCTGGAGCCCCTTGGAGTGTCTGGAGAGCTTGAAGATCCTGAAGACCCGGACCAGGCGGATGACCCTGAGGATTGCCAGCGACATGGCCTGCTGCCCGTTCCCCTGGTGCTCCGCTAACTCCAGCCCCAGCGTGATGAAGTAGGGCATGATGGCCACGATGTCGATGGTGTTCATGATGTTCTTAAAGAACGCGGGCTTGCTCGGGCAGGCGAGGAACCTGACGAGCAGCTCGAAGGAGAACCAGATGATGCAGAGCGTCTCCACGATGAAGAACGGGTCCGTGAACGGGTTTGGCTTCTTAGCGCGCGCGGTTCCGTTCACCACCAGCTGCTCGTCAAACGCTCGGACATCCTCTCTGAACTCGGGCAAAGTCTCCAAGCAGAAAATCACAATGGAAATGAGAATGACCAGCACGGAAACTATCGCGATCCCCCTGGCGGGTCCGGAACTCTCCGGGTACTCGAACAGGAGCCAAACCTGCCTCTGGAACTCGTTCTCGGGCAGTGGGCGCTCTTCCTCCTTAATAAACCCCTCATCCTCCTTAAAATTCTCAATCACCTCCTCTCCCAGTTCGTAAAATTTAATCTCCTCCATGAATATGTCCACCGGCACGTTGACGGGTCTCCGGAGCCTGCCCCCGGACTGGTAGTAGTAGAGGATGGCATCGAAGCTGGGTCGGTTCCTGTCGAAGAAATACTCGTTCCTCAGAGGGTCGAAGAAGCGCATCCTCTTGCGCGGGTCCCCCAGCAGAGTGCAGGGGAACTGGGCGAGTGTCTTCAGCTGCGTCTCGAAGCGCAGCCCGGAGATGTTGATGACCACCCGCTCGCAGCACTCCTGGTTCTCGACTCTCTCCGGGTCGTACACATCCTGGGCTGACAGCGCGGCCAGTGCCACAGTCTCATCCAGGTTCTCTCCGGGCACCACTGTCATCTTTCCCCCCCAGACTAGGGCGACACTTCCCGCACCTCAGTCCTCTCGCTTCCCCCTCCGACTCCTCCGCGCGTATTTGGAACCAGCTGAGCGTCTCCGCGCGTCCCTCTGTTTGTTGTCGGTGCGTCGGCGTCACGTCTGCGGGTGAGCTGGTTCCGCTGGCATTTTTGTGCCCCCCCGCCCCCCCTTTCACGCTCACCTTACCAGTCCAGGCGCTGCTGTAGTCTGGACTATCTGCTCTGTTGTCACATTCACTGCATTTAAAGCAGGCTTTGCCCTCCCCGAGCTGACGTGTGTGTGCACGCTCTCTCACTGAGGGGGAAATAAAAACACACATGCACGCACATATGCTCAAGATGAATCTGATCCAGATATTTGGGAACAAGCATGCACGAGATGATACCAGCGGTTTGGAGACTTTTCGTGCATAGAAAGTGTCGTGCGTAATGAACCTGTTGTCTCCAGCGTGGCACAGGCTCAAGGTTATCACGAGCCGTTTATGGTGAAATATTCTGTGATACAAATTTGAACATGCAGTCATGGATGAAGACAGTTTAAAGGCGTAAATGCGCGTCGGGCAACGTGGAAAGTGACGAGACGTCTCAGGCTAAACATGCGATTTTCATGCAACAATCGTCGGTTTTTAATTCATGATTTCATCCTAAATGAATACCTGTGGCTCAGGACTCCGTCTTCCTTCATCCACCCATCCCTTCATCCACCCATGACACACACACAGGCGGCAAAGAGACAAAAAGAGGCTCTGCAATGTCACGTCGCAGCCGCTTCAAGACCAAACCTTGCTGACGTTTCCACAACAGCCCTGATCGCTGCTGAGCTGCTCCACAAGTTGTGCACGACTTGCAGGATCTGCCATGCCTCTGCTGCTGTGTGTGCTGCAGGCGTGTTGCACTGTGCATGAGGAACAAGACAGAATACTGAGACTTGTTTTTCCTTCCAGCTTTTCTACCAAATACGAAGCGTTTTCAAAGCAGCGTGTGTCTGAATGGAAGGTAAATACTGCTGCTGTGCAACAAGTAGAGAGAGAAAAGAAAAGCTGGATGATGGAAATAAGGGAGAGTTTCCGGGCTGCAGCTCAAAGCAGTGACGTGTTTTCCTAAAATAGCTGGATTTCTCCCAGGGCCAGGAAAAGTTTCTTTTCCCATGGAATGGCCCGAGGGAGCTGCAAGGGGAAAAATGAAAAAATGACATGACATGAAAAGGAAAAAACAGATTTGCATCTTCCAGCCTACACAGAGACGCAGATAGAGTGTGAGAGTCATTCAGAAAATACAGCTCATCAGGCAGGACCAGGAGAAAGTCTGACCCCAGCAGAAACGCTAAATACTGGACTGAAACCTGAACCGGAAATATTAAAATAAAATATGATGTTAGTATGTGAACACCCGTGACTCAAAGGAAGAGACACAAAACTCAACACTTGACTGTACATGACTGAACACAATGTTTTTACTGCAGGTCACAACCACATCACAGTGTGTTCTTCAGTGTTTCTGCTCTGCTTAACATGAGGGGACCTGAAGTAAAAGCTCATTTCACTGACACTCATTAAACCTGGACTCTTCAAATTTAGAAAGCTTTATTCTTCTTCTGTGTTCATGGGGACACTGGTACAGACACGATGACAGTCTGAAGTTCAGAGGGATCCTTATCCAATCAGAGGGCACTTCATCTCCGACTCGCGTCCTCCCCGTGTGTTTAGTCTGACTCATGCTGGAATCCTGACTGACTTCAGCTGCCTGCAGACCTCTGGCACTACCTCATTTCCCGTATCCTGTGACACACACACACACACACACACGCACACACCAGTTGGTAGTGTCATACTCTTTCTCCGTTTCACATGTTACTATGAGGCTTTTAAATGTCAGTGTGGCTCTCTGCTGGATTCTTTCTGTCCAGGTTTTTGCTTCCTGTTGGGCTGAATCCATAACATCTGCGATGAGGTCTCCTCCTACACTCATATGTCACAGTTATAGTCTCAGTCAAACCTTATATGTGACATTAATCTCAATCTCATGTCATGAGTTAAAGGGCAGGTCAGGAGTTTCAGTTCTGTTTCTCTAGTTTGCATATACAAAGCTGTATCTGCTCCACCACAGTTTTCCTGTGGTCTCCTTATGTTTGGGCCTGTAAACCATCATCATCTCACATGATGAGAACATGAACTGTTCCTGCACCACTCAGACCTGGTCCTCGGGTTGTTTTTGGACATTAGTTTGCTGGTTGTGAGTGGTTCACTGGGAGCTGACATGTGAGCACCACTGGGATTTCCACAGGCTAACCGAACTCTTTCTCACTGACCGTTCCCCGTCATGCACTTTAAATACATGCAGTGTACGGAGGATTTTTCCCACCCTTTACAGTGTTTCACTGTCACTATAATTAATGTTAGTGAACATGATTTTTTTTTAACTGCACAGTTCTGCAGCTCTTAAGAGTCTGACATAAAAAATGACTAAACTCCACGAGGGTCCCGGGTCGCTGAGAGCGCCACAGTGAAAACACATCACGGAAACTTTGAAGAAATCCAGCAGCATGTCAGCTGATCTTAGGTTTCCTAAGATCCTTTGCTCAGAACGAGCCACTTCAGTTGTTCAGTCACTGTATAAGAGACTTGGACTGTTTCATTCATCGTGTCGTGTCACTCCAGTGGTCACCATCCAGGCTGAAATCTGAAGCCAGTACAGAGGCGTGAAGTCAGAGAGCAGCTGGTGAACATGGTGCAGCATTTAGCAGCTAAAGAGGCTCATATGTCCCTCAGGAGTCTGTAGCTGCCCCGAAGGCAGAGAAATCTCGGCCGGGCATCTGACTTTCCTGAAAGACCCGACACACGTCGGCTGCAGAAAAGGTCTTTTCCGATTGTTGGACTCCTTCTTTTTTCTATATGACAAAACCATTTCTGTAAAACTTTCCACTGTCATGTCAGAAAATATGTCCTGTTTAAATTTCATACTACAGGCTCATATTTAGCATCATAGTACACTGTGGCCTATGATCAATAAGTTAAATGAATCATTTAATAAAACAGGTTTGATGTGGGGTTTTTTTTAGCTTCTCTGTGTCCGTCTTAGTGTGGAATCAGGACATGAGCATGATTATCTCCGGCATATAATGAACACATAACATGGTCTGATAATGTGGGACACATCCCAACAGGGCTGTCGGGTGAAATCTTACACTGAACTATAAATCAGTTTCTACACCTGAGACATGTGCAAAAAAAAAAAAACCCCACCAGGACAGTCGACATAAATCTGGATTTAGACCAAAACTGGTGAGTTTTTACTTGATTGACAGCTCATCTCCCTCTTCAGATCCACCAGGATTCAATCTGGTGGATCTTTGCCATTCGCCAAAAAACTCTGTCTGATGTCTGATGTTTTTTCACGGCCGAGTGGGATTTAATTTAACCCTCGCCTGTCTTATTGCATTAGGTGCCTGGTGTCTACAGACTGATCCAGGATCAGTGCCTCGCCTCCTCTCTGCAGCTCTGTAGGAGCCTCTTTAACGTCTCATGTCCTGTGTAATTAAATGTAGTTAGATGAGTGAACTGTGGCTGACGTGACAGCTGACACTGTAGAAGACAGTAAGTGGCTGAGAGACGGTCTGCTGTTATTCATGAACACCTTCAAAAGGTGAGAGCTGTTCAATCAGAACATGCTAAACACACACACACACACACACACACACACACACACACACCAACAAGATTATACTGCAAACAGTTTTTTGAATGAATGAAGGTGAAAAAAGCTTTGGTCTCTGCTGACAGCAGCAGTTTGCAAACGTTCCTTTATTCACAAAGGTCAAATGTCACTGATATTCAAGTGACGACAATAAGTTCAACACAAACACACAGAGATACACAAAATACGACGACACTAAGACAACACAGCACACAGGAGCACGTTTACTGTGTAGTTGCATCCTGATGTTTATCAGTTTGTTTACTCTGTACAGCTGCCAGCTGGGTCAAGGTGAGCGAGAGTGAGGCTGAGGAGGATGTTACTGATGTGAGGGGAAACATTAGGAGATGAAACGGTTCGACAGCCTGGCAGCTGAGCAGAGGATCCGTCTCCGGCCACATGGAGTCCATAAAAGTTAAATGATGAGCTGGTTCTGTTCATGTGGTAAAAGATGATGTTCTCATCAAATATTTGTCCAGGATTCAGAGGAGTTCCACTCCACCCTGATAAACTTCAGCAGCCATAAAGCTTTATCATGTTTTTATATTATATTATATTTAAAAAACACACTGAGACTGTAGCTGGACGCGCGAGCACGACCCTGTAACAACGAGTTTTTCACCTGTGGAGGAGAAAAAATACAGTTTCTTACATTTTCGAGACCAAACGTGAAATCAGAGAATCGAGAAAATCATCAAGATACAATCAATAATGAAACTATCATTAGCTGTAGGTGCAGACGTGTTGCTTCTCAGTGAGTTCCAAGAGCTAAGAACTAAGAGCTTCTTCTCATCACAGCTTGTTTAACTGAAACCTTCAGGTCTGCTGATTCAGGAAACTGAAATAATCAGTTTCTTTGCTGATCCTATAAAAAGCGAACAGCAGTTTCACATACAGTTATTTTCATCTGTTCACCCCCCACCCACCCACACAGACATGTGCAGCCGTGACCTCTCTCCAGACTCTATTAGCATGGTTGATGAAAGTGCCAGACAATCACACACAGAGCTCTGAATAACACCCCCTCCCCCTCGACCACAGCAGAATACATCCAGAGAGTACGGACGAGCACTCGTGGGGAGAGGAACATAATCACACAGTCGATGCAGAATCCATCACATCATCACATCAGTCTATGTGATTTACTCTCATCGCTCTGACTCCAGTTACTTTTCCATGTTCTTCATACGCAGAGAGTACGAAGGTGATTTACAGCTGTAATAAAGACCGTTTTCATGTTTTTGGAGGAAGTGAACTTGTGAACATGTTGATTGCTGATTTGTAGTTCCTTTAATAGTTTGATTTAATAGTTTAATAGTTTCTAATAGTTTGTTCCTGGTGTAGTCTCACCTTCTTCCCCAGCGTTTTACCTTCTGTGAAGCATTAACTGACTTTCACATCCTCTTAAATCATTCATCACGGCAGACGTTCATCAGTGACCTTCCTGTGTCTCTGCTAAAAAGTCCTTTTCCTCAACACTTTGTCAGTTCACCTGGTGTTTCAGGAAACTGTGAAGGAAATCGATCAATTAATCAGGAGAACGATCATCAGATCAAACTCTAACAAAATGCCTTTGTCACACCTGAGTGAGTAAAACCTTTTCCTGTTTTCCTGTCTGACTGTACTCAGGTGATCCAGATCAGACCTGATTAAACTGTCTCTGTGATCTGGACCATCAGTTCCACATGTGACAGAATCCAGATTTGGGACTCTTCCAGCCTTCGATGTGAACTCAGCCACGTTTATTTATTGTTTTCCTGGAAATCTCCCTCCTCTGTTTCTGTGACATGTTCATGTATCTCACACACTGTGGTTGCAGAGCTGAACCTCCCCTCCTCTCCACATCGACTGCTTTGTGTCTGTTCCACCACAACAGACTCACATCAATAACTTTTATCCACAGCAGCATGCAGCCGACGCTAATGTGACTAATTTGGGGGCTGGTTGGTGGACGGGTGGTCGAGGGGGCGGTGACAGATGGATCTGGATTCCTGCTCCTGTACTAAAGCAAACAATGAATGTCCTGAAAAGCCTGCTCTTATTTTTAGGGTCTGACTGCCTTTTACGTAATGGGTCACTGTAATAAGAATAGCTCCATCAATCACTGGGGCAGCGCCGTCCAAACGCTCTGGGAACGCTGGGATCAGAAAACAGCTCCACCGGCCAAGACCACGTTTCCACTTCCACGCCCCAAAAACGTTTCAGTGAAGGATCCCAGAGGAGAAGAGATTACAGCTTCACCTCAAGGGCCCTTATTCAGCATTTATCAGCAGCATGTAAACTTTCATGAGTAGTTTATAGCTGACGATAATGTCGTTATAAGGATATTTTAAGTGTCACAGAGAGGCCGTGTGTTGGTCCCTGCTCACTAACAAACAGTTTGTTGATCTCTTCCTGCACAGAGAAACACAATCATTTCACCTCTGCTCTGCAGGTCGCTCCTTATTCTGGGTTTAAATGCAGAATTGTTGCTTGTGACAGATCATTTTTACTGTAAATGATCAGTGAACCAACTGTAGAGCAGAGGCTGCAGGAGCCGAACCGGGCGTGATTGTTTTTCTTTGTTGTAAATGAACAAACATCAGCAGGTCAGACATGAAAACTCATCATGTTGAGTCTTCAGCTTCTCAGATGTAGAAACAGTGAGTGGTCTCTGGTTCAGCAGAGAATTAGAAAGCCAACATGTTGAACACTGACCAGGGGGACAGGGTCGGGACAGGGGGACAGACAGGTCAACAGTGTCTACAGAGGAGGACACTTCTTTGCAGTGAAGCCTCACATTTGGTGAACGGCTGAACGGGCAGACGGTGCACGGCGGCGGCCCACAGACCTGTGCCAGCTCGGTGTCATGTGGTGAGGACGGGCCCGTCTGCACAGGAAGTGACTGCCAACAGGACGATGACTCTGCTGATTCAGGACTGACTCAGTTCACTAGCAGGCGTCCAGCTCAGCTCCATGAAAACATTCTGTGTATATATATTTTTATTTAGTGTCAAACAAACAAAGGTGTGTCGTCGTGTTGTTGTCTGACTGGTTCAGTCGTATGGGGCCAGTTTTTGTTTTATTTATTCTTATTTTTCTGGTGGAGCTTTTTGCTGTGTTAAAATGGGCTGAGTTGCAGAGCAGCCATATTGAGTTCATGCTCTGTTGTGTGGTTTGAGTCACCACAGCTTGTTTTCTGTGACAGATGAAACTGCTGGAGCCTCAGCTCTGCAGGTGGAAGGCACTGGAGGTGTTTTATCAGTGTGTGGTTCAGGCAGGTGGAGCAGGACGCTGCAAGGTGAGCTGAAGTAAAGTCACATGCACGTAAATGAAGCCCGCTAACGATCTGCATGGCCATTATTCATCCCAGCGGTCGTACATGGAGGTGAACGCTGTCACTCAGGCCTGACGCGGCAGCTCGCCTCATATACGTCCACAACACGGAGAGGGCTGTTAAACTGCCTGACACTGTCCCTGACGTCCACCCTGCAGAGTCCCAGCATGTCTTAAATGTAATTTACAATCTCGCCCCATCTCCAGCCTCTGTGCAGGAAGAAGAAGAAACTAGCTCTAAAGCAGAATTAATTCACAGCCTCTCTCCCTCGGGGGTGGGAAGGAAAGCTTACCTGCCGCCAGACTGTCGGTAGCCGTGGCAACATGGCCGGTCCTCTGTGCTTCCCAGCAGCAGTGCTGGGATGCACAGCAGCAGAGATTGACCTGTCACATCCCATCACACTCCAAATATATTCTCGCAGGATGGTTCTGCTCCCTGGTCTGATCCGACCCGGTTCACGTTCACAAACACGGCATCACGAAAACAAAACGAGGTGGTTGAACTGGATGAGTTTCTGTGGGTTACGGTCATTTCCTGATGATTCCAGTGAGCTGAGCATGTGTCTTAGAGATGAGTCAGGAAATTAAAGGACCTCACTCGAGGCTGTTTACGTCACTGACAGGGCCTCAAGTCCAGGTCCTTCAAGTCCAACGTCAACACTGTTAATCTACATTTCACAATATGTTGATAGTGAACAAATGAGAAGCTCTCTGTCAGCATGACAATTCATAACTATAATTATTTAACAAAGTGACGTGAAGTAACTGCTGAGCTGCTGTGTGATGTTTCAGGTCTTTAACAAACTCAGAACACAAACTGAACATCAGCCAGTGACATGAACATAATGGCTGAGATTTACGAATCATTACGGAGCAAAGAGAAACAGACTGAACACACAGAGAGAAGTGTGTTTGAGTCTACACGAGGCTGAGGCACTGTGTTGTGTACAGAAGCAGTTTGAACCTGCTCCGTATGGAGAGAGCCTTCAGATAACTTCTGTATGATACTACTACTATGCTGAAAACTGATTTGAAAATAGAAGAAATTCAAGTGAAAACGAGTTTGAATGAACATTAAACTGATTCTCAGCTTAGTTTTCTTGATGAATTTACTAAAGACAACAATCTGAATAATTCCTGCAGGACTGGACTTTATCGTTCACTTTGTGTAGAAACAGCTTGTAAAATAACTCGGCCTTTAAACAGTGAAACCTCTCATGTTGTTGCTGTGATTTTTAACTCTCTCCTCTTCAGTATCAGTGTTCACACAGAAGAAGGCCGTCTGTACTGAAAGTTCGTTTTTCTATGGAGGCGCCTCGTTATAATTGCTTCTCTCGAATGAACTGATTGGGGTCATCTCACTGCGGGTAATTGCAATAATTGTGTTCTCCCCTGCTCATTATGCAAAGCAGAGAGGCAGCACCATCACAGGGAGGTGAGAAAACGCTCTAATATGCTTTCACTGGTCAGTGTGCTGTAGATTTCTACAGCAGCTAGAAAGGAAAGCTAACCAACGAAAAACAACATCATGTTAAAAGAAAGACGAGGTTTGGATCCGACATCTGATCGATAACCTGATACCTGCTGCTGAATCTGATCCCCCTGAAAGTGTCTCGTGTATGAGCTGGAGTGTGGAGGGTGGGTAAAACACAGGACACGTGTCCAGATCTGGGACTTCAGGGTTTGTGTGATGGACTTTGTGAACCTCTAAAGCTCCGTCCTCGTGGGACGACTTACTGTCACATTAATTAATGAACGGATAATGAAATTAGCCGAAAAGTCAGACGTGAACTTAACTTAGTTTTTTAAATGTTCCATTTTTTTAGGTTTTCATTGAATGATGAGCATTCAGGACTTTTTAAGATGTTTTTTAAACGTCACATCAAACGTAACTGAACACCACAGAGATAATGAATTGAGAAATAAAGCAGATCAGTATCATGATTGTTAGCTGCAGGCCGAATTCTTTTAAGCTGTTTCCTAAACTTGACCTTGTGAGGCTCCTGTAGCTGCAGCACTGACAGGACTGAAGAGCCTCCTGCCTCCTTTAGCTTACAGATATAAAATACAAAGAGACTTTAATGCTAAAATTAAAGCCCACAGAAACTACGAGAAAAGATTGAAGACTTAAATTTGATCGAAGACTTTTTAGCTTTGAAGGTCTTTTTTGAGGAAACCAGTGCTTCTGACATTTCTGGCCCTACAGCCATGTGACTGAGTGACGAGTGACTTTGGATGATTTGTTGTTGTAGGAAGGATTGTGTTTCATTCTAAACTGTCAGAGTCAGAAACAATAGTCCAGACTCCAGACTTTAAGGGGGGGGGTCTGTCAGCTCTCTCTCGGGGCACCTGCTCCCTCCGTCTCAGACGTCTCATACTGATGAAGCAGTAGCTTTCTCCTGCCTCGTTAACAGCTCTCAGGGCAGAGGTCAAAGGTCAGGCTTTCCCTCTGCTCGTAGAAGCAAACAGCACGAGATGATGCAGCAGATTTCATGGTGGCAGAGCAGAGCGACCACATTTCTGATGACGATTGAATCCATATCGACTGTCTGCTGCAGCTTATGACTGTGTTTGCACATTTAAGCCTTTGGACTTTTTAGTAAAAGTTTATAAAGTGAAAAATGATGGTCAGGAGATCATACTATTATTATTATATAATACCATTATTATCATTATAATTGCCTTTTGCTAGTTTCTGTCTTTTGCAGGCACATAACTTCCTTCCTACAGTTTTAGACACCTGAACGTTCTTGGACTTTAGTGGTCTTCAGTCCGTGAAGGTTATTTTGGCTGTTTTAAACATCATCATCATCATCATACAGAGCATGAGACTCATGGTTGTACAGAGTCTGTCCAGCTTTAAGAGGCTCAATCATAAAACACCGCTGACTGCCAGCCTCAGCCACACACTGAGGAAATATTTCATCAAACGTCTCTACAAAGCAAAGTGTGAGGTGAAGAAACTGAAAATGAATCTTCGCTGCTTTTGAAGTGATGAAATTCTATTACAGCCTCCTCGCTGATGGACCATCGACCTCTGACTTCAATTTCTGACCCTCATGTCGTTTCGGGAGCGTCGCAGCTCTGGGATCAGCCTGCTCGTGTCCACGAGAGCCACATCAATCACAGAAGGTCGCTGCTGACGGGCTGTTATAGCTTCTATTACCCATCACCAGCTCATATCATCTATCTGAAGCGAGTGGCTGCTGCTGCGGTAACCTCATCCCATGTGACGAAACAAATGCACACTTTAGGGGCCGTGTTGAGGTTACAGACTGTCAGAGAGCGAGGGGAGGTGAGGCTGAGGGCTGCGAGTCAGTAACCCTTCCTCTTCTGCTCCAGGCTCCACGGTGCTGATGAAGCACATCAAACATGTGCTCTGAGAACACAGAAAACACAGAACAGAAACGTGAGACGTGCAACGTGTCAGACTGAGAAGTTAAAAGAGTGGAGGTTTCATGATGGATCCTGATGAGCTGTGCTCTGCTAACAACACAAACATCTTTAAAGAGTTTTCTCCTGCTGCCCGGTGTGACAGCAGCAAGGCTCCATGATGGATGATGACTGGGGAACTGTTTTCAGATTTGTTTTTCTCCTCCTGAACCCCGCAGTGTGTACACACACATTTATAAATCATTTTTGTCCATACAGACAGTGCAGTGTCACTTTGAGAACCCAGTGGTTTGATTCACATCTCCATCAGCCACAAGGTGCATCAGAGACAAACCAGAGACTTGTTCAGTTAAAGTGGAAGTTTCTGAATTTGTCAGTTATATTTCTTTGTGGGTATATTTCCAGTGGGAGCCTTTATCATCGACAGTCAGATCCATTTAATTCAAATGATGCTGATGTATGAGCTGGTTTCAAATCCATCATAAGCACAGGTTATTATAGTTAATACAAACTCAGACTCAGAGACTCAGACTGTAACTGAACCTAAACATTGTGAAGAGAGTGGAGGCTGAGTCCATCAAACCGACTGAGGTTCTGCATTAAGTCCAAGGTCTTTATGGGAGGAAACAGTCAGAGCAGCACGGCTGCTCCAGAAATATCCTCCGTATCCTGATTACAGTTTATTGAGCGGCTCAGAGATAACGTATTGAGCGAATCCTTCTGCATCCAGCAGAGGTCATCAAGCGGAGAAAACATATCTCAACTCGTTCCCGTCTTTTTCTCTCCTTCACAGACGCAGTGGTCTCAGGTTTGTCTTTCACGTCCTCGCTCCTGTCCTCGCTGTGGTCTCCAGCAGGATACAAGCTGAAACTCAAGCCCTCTGTCCTTTCTCTGACAGATGTCGCCTTCCTGCTCTGACCTGCTGAGCTCCTTCGAAAAACTTTCCCTCGTGAGTTTCTATCAAAGTCTCTGGACTGTTCCTCTTTCACCTCAGAGCTGCAGGACTGACACACACATTCGTTACACTGATGCTTTTTCATTTATGTTTGACTCTGGAGCAGAGTAAGACATCCCATTTGATACTGTATCCATGACGTTTGCTGTGAATATTCATGGTCTCCAGAGGATAAATCCTAACAACCCATTATTCTTTTATTGAGCGTCATCATCATCATCAAAATGCTCATGAGCTCGTTCAGATGCTGCCGAACACTGCTGCATTCATGAACTCTGTTGCTGGTTCAATCGAACCCTCAGAGATGCAGTCCGTGGTCCAGAGGTTCCTGTGTTCAGCATCAGTGAGGAGGGGGAAGCAGAGGGCGAGATGAAGCTAACAATTAAGCAGCCGGGGCTGGATCTTCCTGTCCAGAGGACGATAATTATCAGAGGCAGAGAGACTCTGCAGCTGATCGGCTGCCCTGTGTCATTACAGAGCAGGAACAGAGCCATGAAAGGGGAAGAAAGAGAAGCAAAGGCTAAAGGGAAATAAAACTTGACAGAGGATGTGCCAGAGGTGGGCGGATCAGGAAGGTGGAGGTGTTAGCGTCTTCAAGCTAGCTGTCACTCGGCAGGGTTATGTAATATACCGGATGTCAAGAGCTGCCAGTGAACGTGTCAGCTGTCGGTCGGAAGTGAAGTCCCATCCCATCTGACACCCTTGATCCCGGAGACGCCCCCGTCCTCCAGCTCCCCTTACTCAACAGTTTCAGTCCTGCGTGAGGTTTGGGTTTCCCTCATCTCAAAATAGCACAGATAAATATGTGTGGACCCCCACACACACAAAATACCCACACACTGCTGCTCCAGTTCATTACAGAGGAGACTGAGGAACAACGTCGATGCCCTTGAGGAAAATACCTGTTCGAACTGAGGGAAGGATCCATGGAGGTGGATCCATGGAGGTGGATCCATGGAGCTGGATCCATGGAGGTGGATCCATGGAGCTGGATCCATGGAGGCATTTACAGTAAAACTTCACAGCAGGTGTATCAGCGCTTGTTTCTCCACATGCTGAAGTTCTACCTCACTGATGATGCTACAGGTCACACCTGCTTGTTTGTTTGCATTATTTTCTACTGATTAGTTGTAAATAATTGACTTTAATAATCCATATATCCACGTTTTTTCTCAGTCAGAGCTCAGGACTCAGGAATCTCAACATGGCTGCACGTTGTTTTCACACCACTACACTTTGGTTGGAAGTAGCAGTTTTTGTTATAGATATTTCTGGTGATGTAGGAAAGTGAAGCAGAAGCAGAGAAGAAGACAGGCGGGATGAAATAAGTCCAGAGTGAAACCAACTACACTTTGTGCACCGAGCATTAACTGATGAGATGTAACTGCTCTCTTTTAAATTGGCTGCTGGTGACTGACAGCTGACTACGCCTCCCTCTGCGTTTCAGGAGGAGGCGCTGACAGATGTGACAGATGTGATAGATGCTTCATAATAAACTGTCGCACTCGACTCTGTTTCCTAACAAACACTGAAGGTTTCTGTTTCAACACAGCGGCAGCAGACAGAGGACGACATGGCTGCTGATGTGTGCAGGCTTTTATTGTCATGTGGGTAGAGAATGGTGTCATACTGGAGAGGGGAGGCGGCGGGGGGAGGTGGGGGAGGGGGTGACTCCATGTCCTTGTCAAGGACCTAATTACCTGCAGCAGGAGCGGAGGGGAGGGGCAGAATAACCCAGAGACCTCTTTTATTCTTAGTTCCTGAATCGATCCGGTGCAGTGCACTTCCACAAAATCCCGTTAAACACTGCGTCCTGATTTCATACTGATGTTATGAAGCAGAGCAGTTATCTCGAGCTACAGGGATCTGAGGTGGAGGCATGTTCACACTGTGAAGGCCTTTCATGTAAATTTGTGATTTTATGTTGTAGAAATTAATTGACTTGACTTTATTTATATTCAGATTAATTCTGTTTTACTGACCCAAAAATGAAAAGCTGGAGATTCTGTGGAGCTCAGGAGGATTCAGGTAGCACTGACAGAGCCTGGTGTTACTTTGAGCTGGACTTGAATTCACACCCTCTCACAGCTGAACATGTGGGCTGTATAATTCAGGGATGTAACTGTGTCACATCTTTTATCGGCGTATGATGTGCAGACGTGTCAGCGGTCGTCCCCGCCTCTGCACAGGATTTGCAGTTTTGTGAAGAAAAACCAGCTTCAGCATTTTTTTTTTTCTGAGGTGTTCCTGGGCGTGGAGTCGCCCTCAGAGGCGTGAGCAGCGAGCTGACGGGCAGGGGGGACAGGTGCAGCATGCAGTCAATACTCTAAGTATAGACTCCCCCACGCCCCCACCCCCCAACCCCACCCCAGGCATTCCTGCCATGCCTTTCACTGCGGGTATAACAATACAGCAGCTCAGATGACGGACGCTGAAAAACCTCCTGCTGTCACGTCACCAAAGGCTCCACATCTCTCACTCTGCACTTCCCCCCACCCCCAAAACTGTCAGTGAACTGAAGCAACGCATGCACCATAGACTGTAACCAACACACCAGGTGCTTCAGTGTGTTCAGGTGCAGTGGACATGTTCTGTCCCAGCAGATTAGTTATAGGACAAACGTGTGTGTCCTCTGCTGCTCTCAGACATGATTTTATCTAAAGAGCTGAGTGCGTCACGTCTTCTATTTTTTTTATCTGTGGTGCTTGTCACTTCTTCTTAGGAAGCTCAGTGACTTAAACAGACAGAGCAGAACCCTTCCTGCATATAAAGCAGTGCTGAGGATTTACCTCTTTCATCCACTGTAACTGTGAGTCAGAGAAAACCTGACTAACAAACAAACCACTGCCATTACTCAGATGAATCATCTCAGACAGCTGAAATCTGCAAACCATTTATAACCCTCTGCCCTGACTGGACCATTTTTCATACATTAAACTCATCATTTGATTCATTTGTGGCTAAATTTGCTGTGAAAAGTCAGCGTCAGTGTCCAGGTCGGGTCTCTGCTGAATGATTCCTACAAAATAAAACATCTGAACCACAGAGCAAAGCTTCAGTGTGTACAAGCTGGAGCTAAAGTAAGTAAACCCTGAGTAAAACCCTGAAGCTGCACCGGATCCGTTCATCTTTAACGGTAACGGTAAACATTCCTCCATCTAACCTTTCTTCCTTTGTGGTATTTTTCTCTCATTTCTCTTGCTTTTCTCTTGGTTTTCTGCAGATTTAAATCCTGTCTTGAAAAAAGAAATTGGTTTGTAAGACGAGCTGTGATTTTGGTGTCCCTCAGGACTCCACTGTGGGTCCTCTCCTCTTACACACTGATGATCTTTGAATCAGTCATATTCCTTCACCTTACACTTCATTTACTGGTCTGTCTTTTTTATGACTGAGTTGTTCATTTTGATTTTGTACCAAACTTCCTTTTAATACAAAGCACGTGTTCCTTTTTTGTGCCTTTACTTTATTATAACAATATTTTTGTACATCAATATTGGTACATAATCCATTAGGGGAAGCTACTTCTTGAGAATTTATAACTTACTCATCAAAACAAATCACAAACAGGAACCTTCTTCATGGATAAAACCAGCATCCGGTTCATCTTTAATATCTGAGTGTTATTGATCTGCAGAGCCGCAGTGACCGGTCAGTAAAAGGCTTCAGAGTGAAGGTGGTGACTGTGACATGATTTATGGGCGTTTAGATTGAAAGCGAGACCCTGAGCCACTCCCCCCTTCCTCCCTGCACAGAGCACATACATGTACATGAACACATACATGAACACACACATTCAGTGTGATTGCAGTTATTCAGTGAAGCATTGAGGAGGAGCCGTCCTTGTCTCTCAGCAGCCGGTTTATTTCTTGACATGCAGCCTCTGACTTCATGATTGTGGTCTCTGTTTGGGAAGGGGGGGGGGGCAGCATGGCAGAGCACGGCTCTTCTGCAGTCAAAGTTAATTTGCCACAAGATCTCACGGTCAATGGTGCAGATCTGAATAAATGGCCTGATTCTGGATGACGCCTGGGAGCATCGCAGCCTGCAGATGTTCATGCTCCCTGAATGCTGATAGGCTGGACTGGAGGCAAAGACTGGATTAAAGAACAGTCCTTTATTCAAACACTAAACATGTTCAGTGTTTTTACCTCAGCCAGTTTGTTTGTTTGTTTGTTTGTTTTTATTTTAGTTTGATTTCTAAAATGTTAAAAGATCAGATTTGAATGACATTTAGGTCGTGGCTCACTTTTTTGTCATGATGCACTGTTTTTACAAGAACGAAGAGAATCTGCCAAATCCATCACTACGTACAGATCTGGATCCAGATCCTCCATCACTACGTACAGATCTGGATCCAGATCCTTCATCACTACGTACAGATCTGGATCCAGATCATCCATCACTATGTACAGATCTGGATCCAGATCCTCCATCACTACGTACAGATCTGGATCCAGATCGTCCATCACTATGTACAGATCTGGATCCAGATCCTCCATCACTACGTACAGATCTGGATCCAGATCGTCCATTGCCATCCATCCAGATAAAGAAAATTTGTGCAGCTGTGGGTCTGAACTCTTTGAGTGTTTTCTAGTTTCTATCTGAAAAACTGCTTCCTCTTCCTCTTCCTCTTCCTCTTCGTATAAATTCACATTGTTTCACCTTTACAAACCTCCTGGATTCTGGATATTAAATCCTCATCCATGGCTGTTTTTCCAACCAGGGGAACAGCTGTCAGTGAACACAGCCCTCTGACTGAAGTGCTGTTTTTATTGACAGGAGATCATTTTTATTTCCTCCTATTTTAAACTTTAACAGGTCCGTTCGATAATTAGCGCACTGAGATGAATGGTTTACTTTGTGTTTCTACCTGTAGCTGTTCAGAGCTGAGACAGATCATTTGTGCTGATATTTTGCATTAGTGAATTTCCCTTTTAACACGTCTGTTGTTGGGATATTGATCCATCAACATGATCATTTGAGTATCAAACATTCAGCCTGATTAAACCTTCACATGTTCATTTTCACTCATGGTGGATGATACAGGGGCAGTTTTTAAGGCTTAATCAAAGCTTTTGATTAATTATGGCAAACTGTTCAAATCCGATCCTGAAAATAGAAATGACAGTGTCAGGGTCAATGACAGGTTGTCACCCGTTCTCAGTGGAGATGTTCACTGCTTTGCCTTGACAAACCGCCTCCTTAAGACAACATGGAGGCATGCTCACCCACACACACCTCTTAGGTAAACACTGCCCAGGTATGTTTCTTCTTTATCTTTTCTATGACTGTTTAAAAGTGGTTTTACAGCTGCCAATAAAAAAACCAATCCTTGCTCCCCTCCGGACGGCGGCTCCGCAAAACCCAGAGGAGGAGGACCACCTTCGTCCCCAAAGCTATCCTGCTCCTAAACTCCAGCTCGTAGCACACCAGCCCCCCACACACACTCTCTCTCTTTCTCCCTCTCTCTCTCTCTGTCTACACTGTACACTTTTTTTGTAAAGAAAAAAAATCTATTACTATTTATTAAACCATATTTTAGATTTCTGTAAAGAAAGGAAAGACTTTTGAAAACTGGCATTTTTTTGTGAGGAAACTGAATTCGGGGCTTTGTAAGACCTTTAGGACCTGCAGACCACCAATGACCACATTAAGGCCTCAGAGCTTCTCGGCTTTGTTGTGTTTGCTCTGGTCACTTCGGTCATTTCGTTTCTCATGTGGCAGGTCGGCTCTGTGCTCGTCAGGTAAAGAATGTTCTTAGTGCTGCTGCTGTTTCATCCGGATTCTCACATGGTTATCTGTCCATTCTGTTCCACTGACAAACCACCTCCTTAAGACAACATGGAGGCATGCTCACCCACACACACCTCTTAGGTAAACACTGCCCAGGTATGTTTCTTCTTTATCTTTTCTATGACTGTTTAATAGTGGTTTTACAGCTGCCAATAAAAAAACCATCTCTGCATCAAAGCGAGGCCTGATGGTGATGAAGGAATCTGCAGAACAATCAGACATGAAAACATGAAAACACACCTCTTTGCGGCTGTTAATCATTTAAAGGTTCAGTTGAATTTGGCTTCAACATGCAAAGCTAATCAGATAATTTCATCAATGATCAACTCCTGTGTGGACAGTCTCTTTCAGAATGTGGTGGGAAGCTGGTGAGGGATCGGGCTTCATCAGCAGCAGATTTCCATTTGGTTAATCTGTGGGTACAGTGTGCACTTACTGTTTGAACTAAGTGTAAAGTCAGTTTAGACAAAAGCGACTGCTAAATAAAAGTAATGTTATATAGATATTGTGCCCACGTGGTTCATGTTAAGGTTCAGCTGCTGGGTTTCTGTCCAAAGACATTGTGATCAAACACCTTCTGTCATTCTTCCCTGAACTGTTTTCACTTTAATTTAATGTCGTTTAAATTTTTATTTAATTGAGTAAAAACATCTCCATTAATCTGTGGTTTGCCCTTTTTGTCCTTCTTAGGCTCCAGTTTCACCAGTTTCCCTCCACTGCTGGGACCCTGCAGCAAAACTGAAGCATGGAAATGTCTCATTAGACAAGGTTTCCAAAAACATCCATGCACACCGATCCCTTCTCTGCCTTTGTACATGCATGTTGGTTCACAGGAGAGAAACATCCAGCAGATTCTGGTTGAAGCAGATTTCTGAATCCTCATCAAAGCAGAGATGGGAGAGCGTGTCTGTACAGGGAATGCTTTGATAGCGACGCAGCGTTTCCTGTTACAGATCTCTTTGAGGTTTCAGAAATAAAAGCTGGAGGAGGGACTCACACTCTCGAGGTAATTCTAGAGGCCCACTCATACTGTACAGGAGGAAACACGTCTGGAAGTAATCAGTGAGCTGAAAATCCCCCTGAGAGGAGAAAGACGTGTCTAATATCAGGCAAACATGCGTCTTTTTTTAGTATAATGTGTTTACACAGTGTAGATCAGGGTGTGATGGTCCACTGAACACTGTCCACCAGGCAGAGACACACTGTAAAACATCTCCATCTAATCTCTGTCTCCTTAAAGTCTTAAAGCGTGGAAATGTCTGTCAGCTGGTTTTATATTTATAACCTTCAGCACACAGGATGTGGTGAGAGCCCTCAGGAGGACCAGGGAGAACAGTTCACCTGGCTCAGACAACATCAGAGGCCGGGGCCTGAGACACTGTGCTCAGCAACTAGGGGGCGTGTTTCAGATCTTGTTCCAGAGCTCCATGGACAGCTGCACCGTCC
>JBBMJY010000015.1:719105-736585 GCA_037833715.1 Toxotes lorentzi | reverse complement strand
CCCTAGTGATGAAAGCCATGGAGAGGATCATCAAACACCACATCATAAGAGCAACAGATCCCCTGATGGACCCACTCTAGTTTGCATATCGAGCAAGCAGAGCATTCAGAAACATCTGGAGCACCCCGACTCTTCAGCCAGACTACTGTTTGCTGATTTCTCCTCAGGGTTCAACACCCTGCAGCCCCACATCCTGGCCACTAAACCTTCTTCCCACTTTCACCTGGACGACCAGTTAACCCTGTGGATTCAGAGAGTACTGGTCAACAATTCCTTTTCTAACCTCCGTTTCCCCTCAGGGCTGTGTGCTCTCACCCCTGCTCCTGAACAGGAAAGACTAAGTAGAGTTTTTTGAAACCTGCAGGTTAAACATATGCAGTGGCCAAAAGTATATGGACACCCCCGTCTTTCTTTTTCTTTCTTGTTTGGATTGGCCCTTTAATTAGGCCCGAGGAAAAATGACTGTTAATGCTTAACATACATTGATAGTTCAGACCAGAGGCTTCA
Source organism: Toxotes lorentzi (assembly GCA_037833715.1). Lineage (NCBI taxonomy): Eukaryota > Metazoa > Chordata > Actinopteri > Toxotidae > Toxotes > Toxotes lorentzi. Next base: position 736,078 of record JBBMJY010000015.1, on the reverse strand, counting down.
CCCACACACTTTCATGATATATAATGCTGCATTCAGTCCCTGTCTACTTGTCTTATTTTTGGAAATGCCTGCTTTTCTGCATCTACCTCAGTAACTTCTCACCCCAACAGACTCCACTCAGTTCTGCCAAAGCCTTATCACAAAATATCATCATTCTTCTTCTGGTTTTAATGTAAGCCAGGCAGCAATGGTTTTCATCCAAAACATATTTGGCAAACATGTTTACTCAGATCTGGGAGACCGAGCTGGAAGACAGCACTCGCAGAAAACTTGTCACGAGATTTCTTTTCCTACTGATCACTAACAGAGGCTGACAGAAGTCTGATAACTCATTGCCCCTTTAAAAGAAGGTAAACAACACGATGCTCTCTGCCCCCCATCAGAGCACTCAGCTCCACTGACTGGGGGAATGCTGGTTTCCAGGCAACACACCCTCACAAACTGGACGGACGAGCAGGTGCTGAGGACTTCTGCTGGTGGGTGGCAAGCGACTGTTGGCACCGACATCACTTTTATTGGTCAGTGTGGTTATTTTTATCACCAAGCCCATCCCATGTAGAAAAACATGGCCCTGAAAAAGTTTCACACTGACAACAAGCTGGGGCTGCTGTCCGAGTCGAGCCGGGGACACCGACGCTCTGACAGCTGGAGCATAAACTGAAGACGGCTGGCACTCCCTGTGGTTTCCACCTGAAGGGAACCTGTGCCTTACACATGAAAACTCATTGAACTAGTTGGTTAAAGTGATGAAGCAACAAATAAGAAGTTAAACACTTTGAAACTGTGAGTTAAAACAGAGAAATGGTTTAAATGAAAGTAAACCGATGGAGTTATGGATACTGGTTGAAATTCATGGCAGTGATGATGAACGTCTGGAAGCACCATGTTACACAGTCCTGTGCTACTGGACTCAGGCCACATGAAACAACACACAGCTCCTCTTTCTCCTCGTTCATTTGAAAACATTTTATCACAAATGTTGATAAAGAAGGGAAGAGAAAGCACCTCCTGTGCCTTTTACAGAGCTGTAAGTGTTGGTGAACTCCTCAGAGGGAAATAAAAAGCTGTGTGTGCTCTCAGCAGCTGCAGGGTATCATGTAATTACGAAATGAGTGGCCACTGAGGTTGTGCCCTTTCAAATTGCCAGGTGGAGGTTTGGAGTGAATGCAGTTTAGTCAAAGTGCAGATGGAAAATAAAAACATCTTTTCTCACAGTCAGGAGCTTTAAGAAGTTCACGCCTGATGGTTGGAGGAGTTCGCAGAGAAATCGCTTGTTGATGAGAAACAGATGATGTGACTGAGTTCAGACGATGATACGAACGTGTGGCCTGAGAATCAGGTCATTCAAACCTCGGCTTCACAGGATTCACACTCAGGTGGATTTTCCTGCTGCACAGAGGAAACGTCCTCACGCTTTGCTTCCACATTTCAAAGTGAAGCTTTGTTTTATAACTAATAATAATATCTAATAACTAATGTTGGATTTGATGTGTTAATTCATGTTGAGGATCAGATCGTCACTTACGCAGTACTGTGTCTCTTTGATATGATAATGTCTCACACACTCTGTGTATTATGTTGTAGATGAAAAGGATTTCACACCAATCCACAGCTTGTGAGGTTTAGAGACATGACAGCTCAGCAGAGAGCGTCACGTACCAGGAGAAGAGAGAAACCATCAGCTTCAGAAATATTTTCATCGATTTACTGAATTTAAACCGACTTCACTAATGAACAGTTTCCCAGATTCTCGGGTCATTTCTTAAACTCTGTGTTGCTGGTTGTCGTGTGAGTATTTTAAAGTTCTTGTTCTGTAAAATGTGAAGATATTTTTTAATGACTCGTGCTGCACTCAGCCATCAGAATATTTCCCTGTGGTTTCAGGATTACATAAATAAACTGATCACACTTCCATGGTAAAGGTATGGGAACAGAAATCCAATTTAAATAATAAGCAAACTGGTAAAGTTCAGTGAGAGGGAGATGGTAAAGTGGAACAACATACGCAACACCTATTATTATTATTATGATGATGATGATGATGATGGAGGCACACCGGAGTGTGAGCAGTTCAAGGCCTAACAGCTCTGCTCAGTGACTTTAAAACCCATGTTCCTGGTTTTAATCTGGTAAATTGAACAAATCTGCAGCTTCCACAGCTCCACGCTGATCTACGAGATTAAAACCAGACTGCTCTCTCCTGTAAATGGATTTCACTCAGGGTTAACTGTCAGGAAAAATCCCTTTGGAGTGTAGGAGAGAAAGAGGAGCAGTCCCAAATCAGGCAGAGGAATCAGAATCAATAGGCAAAAGGCAAAAACCACAAAGAGAAGATCCAGGTCAGAACACACACGAGGAATGAACGCTTGACTAAACGGACAAAGGAGAGGACAGGACTTAAATACACTGGGAGGCGGGGAAACAATTAGACACAGGTGCAACACATTAGGGGAGGGACAGGTAATCACAAAGGCAGGAAACAAAGGAGGACAGGAAGTAAATTCACAAAAGAGACAAGGGGATAGTCATTTCAAAGTAAAACAGAAAATGATAAATTAATTAAGAAACAATGACCAGCAGATTATCCAGTGAAGCTCATCTTTAGTAAGAATAAGTTATGAAACAGTTGGTGTGAGACGTGAAAGCTTCCTGAAAGCTGCAGGCACCAGCTCAGTTTCTATTTCTGCCTCCTGTTTATTCGGATTTTAAACACCGATGTCTAGAACATCAGCTTTTCACCACTGACATATTTGGTTCTTTATTTTCTGACTCATAACAGACTCAGCTGAAAGTTCAGTGACACACATTATTACACATGAATCCTGCGCAGCCTCTTCCCATCAGGAGACAGTGCCGTGTAGATGGTTTAGAGAAGCCGGTTAAAGCCTGTGTGGCTGCATTTTTTCCTTGCAGGTAGAAACAAGGCCGTACTGTCGTGTCAGAGCTGACAGGTGCACTGTGTACGTTGGACCGTGGCCTGAGAAGTACTGCCAACTGCAACTAGGGCACACGTTTGGCAGGAAGACCATGGCACCACAGCCACCCTCAGACCAGCATGGAAAACACATAATGAGCATAAATAAGCAGGGGAAGGCTCCGTGTGCGCAGACACGCAGGACAAACACGGCTCTGGTGTTATTTGCTTATACAAGGAGACAAGTGGCTTCTTTTCAAGAGTAAACAACATCAGGCCGAACACGCCCTGAGGCTTTTAGGTCGGCCTAAAGAGTCGAGGCCTGAGGCTGCACCCAGGACACAGGACGTTTTTTTTTTCAGGATCATAGGAACCGCTGAGGACACCAAGGTCACTCACTTTATAATGTGTGTGAATGAATGAATAGAACATAATGTGCCACTGTTAACATTTCAGTATATATATTCAAAGATAACACAGCAGATAAAATCGGTAACAAAGTGAGGACTGCTTCATCCCTGACGACTTCCATGGTTCACTGGAGAACTGTGACTGAACGGCAGCAAAAACAGATCCAAGACCTGAAACTTTAGACAAACTGTGACCACTGAACCCAGAGAGGAGCAGAGCAGCTTCAGGTCACACTTTCCCATTAGCGTCCTCGTAGAAATCAGCTGACCAAGCCACTGAAAGGTTTCTGATCCAGAATTTGTCCTGACACACATCAGAGAGGTGTGGAATCCTTCAGGGAGGCTGGATGTGGACTTCAGGCTCTGACAGACAGCTGTTAGTGTGTGAGGATTATGTCTTTGATGTGTGTGCTGGAGTAAAATGAAGGAAAACTCGAGGCTTATGGGTGACAGACTTAATACTCAGGAGACACCGTAAGCTTTTAACACGCAAAACACCTGGTTAAAGTTTGTCTTAGTGTGTGACAGCAAAAGGTCAGTGAAGTTCAAAACCCAAAACCAGCTGGAGAAATAATCTGTAAGGACAATCCGTGATGCAGCACTGTCCCCTAAACCGAACCTGCCATAACTCAGTCATGTCACAGAGCAGCATCAGTCGAGTGTAGAGGTGTTTGTGTTCACCTGATGAATCTCTGCTTTTTACAGATGTTTCTCTGAAAACAGCTTCAGCATCGGCCTGAGAATCATCAGGTTTTTAAGAGTTCTTCAGCTTCAGAGTATCTCACTGACTTCACTTTCCAAAATATACACAAATATAGGCTAAAGAAACACAGGGCTCCATTTGAAGTTCAGAGGATAACACACAGAATCCATGACGTTATACTGAAGTTATACTGAAGTTATACTGACTGTGATCAGAAGGTTCACATCTGTTCATAAGATTTTAAGGTTTAGATGCAACAAAAAACTGTTTAGTTACACTGATATGTGTGTGTGTGTGTGTGTGTGTGTGTGTGTGTGTGTGTGTGTGTGTGTGTGTGTGTGTGCAGTGGCCTTCAGTCTCTGTCCTTGTCTCAGAAATAAGCCTCTCAGCCACAGTCCAGCTCCTCAGAGGCTTCATGTGCGTAATCTCCCTGTGTTTGTGTGAGAACCAGTTTAAATCAGAACCCTTCACACGGCTCATGTTTCTGCAGCACAACAACATTTCTGACAAATCTTACACCTGCAGGAATTAAAGAAAAAACCAGGTGTCTCTTAAACATCTAAAACCAGACTTCTGTGCCTCTGGTGTCTTTGGGTGTGAAGCCTTATACACACTACGCAGTTACTCAGTGTTTTATTTCTCTGAATATCCAAATCAGATTCCAGCATGGCTGAGACAGGTGTAGCAAAGACCCACGCTGCATCAGTGATTTACCTACACACCAACATGTCCTCAGTGTTTCTCTGAGAACCTGCTGACCGTGCTGTCTGCCGTGAGCTGTTCTTCTTCACTGCTCCCTTCTTGAGCGTTAACCTAAAAACCAGAGAGCCTCAGGACTCTGGCCTGCTCGTCTACAAAGCTCTGATAAAGGCTGTGCGGGAGGTTTGGCATTTTGCTTCAGCCGTGCATGTTGTTGTGGGAAGCCGGCCATCTGTCCTCCTGCGTGGCAGAGGTTGAAGATGGCCCGGGGGCACGGGGGCCAGGAGGCGGCACACCAGAGGGGCCTCTGGGCCTGGCCCGGCCTCTGTGATGCCCGTCTGGCATTTCCATCCGGCTATGACCACCTGAGCACTGAGCACAGACAGTGCAGGCGGAGCGATGGCTGGTGTTGGAGGATCGATGGTCTAACTGGTGGATGACGGTGTGTGTTCAGGGTTTCATCAGTCTGGTTTTCTCCTTAATCACAGTGATTTCGTGCTCGTCGTCGTGTTTTAGTGCCGTATCTAACAGTCCGATTTAACCTGACCTTGTGTTTTGGTTCAAATGACTTTTGATTGATTTCCGTGCTCTGATGGATCAAACACGGGTTTATTTTTACCCTCAGCACAGAGTGGACTGTGTGCTGAGCTGAACAATGAGCTTCCTCTGAGGACCATGAATAATTTCGTTGAATACAGATGTAGTTCTGAACACTGTTATCACCATTCCTCATGTATTTATAATTATTTTAATGTCTTTCTTTACATGAGAAGCACAAACGAGGTCATTTTAATGTCCCAGCACCAGTTTAACACCATGTTTACCTGGTGAGGTGACTTTGATTCTGATGACGCTCTGATGCATGACGTCCTGTGTGAGAGGAACATATTTCACTGAGAGAAACCAGAGGGGAAAGTCCCCCCATGACGTTGATAAATCACCTGTGGTTGGACCTTCGCAGGCCGTGCTGTCCACTGTCCTTCACAGGGACTCGGACACACGATCCATCACAGTCGTATCATGTGCTGTCACCAGTGAGATGAGTAGAGGAGCCTTACTGAGCCTCAGCAGGAACAAGGACGCGGCAGGATTGATGTTAAATGTTCTGATCAATAAGGTGATGCCATGAACCTCACATCCAATACTCAGGAGGTGCATTAACCTGCTGTAGTTGGGGTAATGTATCTTTAAATGAAGTGGCCTTGTCAGTCCGTCTCCTGCCGGCCTGCGGTGTTAAACTGCCCTCTTTGAAACCACGTGAATAAGGAGGTGTGACGGGCTGCTGAGCGAATCGAATCATGGATGTGGATGTAATGAAAGTGTCCTCTGAGGTGCATTTGTTTACCCACAACAATGAAGTCATTTCTGGTGTCCTCATGAGTCATTAGCCTCTGAGCCTCCGACGCTCTCAGCGTTTCCGTGACTCCGGGATGTTTCTGGAAGGTGAGCGGCTGAATGAGGCCTGAGAGGCTGCAGAGTTACGGCTCATCTGATGTTCAGGCTTCAACATGATGATGCTGTTCATCTCAGCTGTTTTCTGTTTTGGGATTTAAATACTCGACATATCGACTTTTCAGATTTACTGCAGTTTGCATGATCTGTGAGACATTAGGGACGTGATCAGTTCCTCGTGTGCATTAGTGCTTTTCCTGATGTTCCTTATCTAACGCAGAGCTCCTTGTGGGGGGACGACTGATGCACTGATACATGCAGTTCACCCACATACCATGTGAACAGGTCTTCAGCATCAAGGGGAGGTCACCTGCAGACCTCCTCCGAATCCACAACACGTAGATCCTCCGGAGCCTCCTGCCAACATCACGTCCCTGAGAGGTGAGTGGATCTGAGGCTCAGGAAAGGTCAGAGTTCACCATGGCACCACAGTAATGGGGTATAATGCTGACACTCTCATCACACAATTACATAAAAATATGTAACATCTCGTAATTATGAGACATGAAAACATAATCATGACATATGGAAAAGTAGCTGATGCCTCAGGTCGTTGGAAACGAGCCGTTTCTGAGGCTCGGTTTTTCTGATGAGGGGTTTCACTGTCATCATCTAATGCTGTACTTCAGAGTTCATGCTCATTTCACAAACGTTTGAGACAATGAGGGAGTCCTGCAGAAACGTCTCTGTTCGGAGGCCCGTCGTCCGCTGGAGGTTTCCCCTCAGTGTGGAGCGAGACGCGTGAAGAAGCAGATTAGAGTCACTGTGGCTCTGAAGGATGCTGCCGAGCTCAGCTTTGATGTCCCCTCTCACTCAAACAGCTTAGCTGCAAATGAAAGTGCCAGAGAAGAAGAGAGGGTAGGGAATACAGCTTCCTCGCTGGCAGGAGAAGCTGTGTAATGTTTCACTGACTTTTTTCAGTCTTGTCGAGGCTCGTCTTTGGCAGGGACGGATGTGTTTGGATGAGGAACAGTTGGACGGTTTTTTACCAACCCAGGCAACTGCCCAAACATGAAACCCACAAGAAAAGCAGGTTCCACGAGCTGCACTGCCTACATGCAGCTTTATATTTAGTGCCTGCACACAACCTCTGGCTCTGCTCTCTTCAGCTGACACTGAGAGAAATTACAATCACCAATTCTGAGACGTCTCCACGCAAATCTCAAAGTACAGTCTTACTTATTACTCATGAGGTTATTTTTAAAAGCTCATATCACTGTAAGTTTAACCACATTAGCAGGAGGCATGTTTGTAGAATTCCTCGTATGAGGTTTGATGGTGATTCACTTCAGACACAGAGCAGGTCACAATCAACAAGCATCTTCTAAAGATGAAGAACATCTGACATTTCAAAAATTAACCTATTGATCAATTCATCAAGAAAATAATAATCAGATTAACCAACATGGAAAATAATTTGATTAATGGACAGGTTTATCAATCGCTGCAGGCCTGATTGTGAAATGAAGAGATTCTGTCTGTGTTTGTCATGTGCACATACAAAAACAGGCTTCGTCTGCAGCTATTGTAATCCTTCACAGGCAGAGAGACATGACAAACACAGAGACAGACAGAGAGGCTGCAGTGTCAGCCGTCCGTCAGTGTTTGTTGCAGGTTTTGGATGAAGAGAAGCCGGAGGAGCAGATCTGGTCCCTGAGGGCCCCTCTGTCCCTTTCACCTTTCGTCAAGAGTTTCTCTAAAGTGTAGAAAACTTTCCACTTCTGCAAGGATGCAAACGAAACCAGAGGAGATTTGGCAAGAATGTCTCTTTGTGGGTTTGGAAGCTTCTCCTAACAAGATCAGAGTGACCTTCACTGGATCTGCTGACGATGAGACGATATTCGAATCATCCGACTCCTCTTAAAGGAAAAACCAAACTGAACTAAAATAAAATTACTAAATAAATAAAAGCTGTGTATCAGAACTGATGCTCAACGTACCACAGCAGCTGTGCGTTAATGTTAGGAAGTTATGAGGTTATTTCCATGCATGACAGAAAAGTAAGACAAAATTTCACATGAGTGCTCTGTTGTTGCTGTAAACGGTCATTTTCTTCTCACACACTGCCAACGTTAAATAAACACATCAAGTTATTGGCTGCCTCCCCACATATTTGACTTATCGTGGTGTTGTTCTAACAGCTTCACGAGTCTGCAGGTCTGAGCATGATTGTTAAATCTGACATAAACTGAGAGGCAACGTTCACCGAACAAAGCGCGGCGGCGTGCTGAGAGCCGTCAACCAAACAATGCAGGGAGAGAACAGGAGCAGCAGGGAAACGTGCGGCTGAGGATATTTCTGACTGACAGATGAATTTCCTCTGTGGGTGAAGCTGGGTGTCGGTGTGGGAGAGCCCAGCCAGCAGAAACCCTCCCAGGCTCCGTTCTTTTTATTCTTTTTCCTCCACTGTACAAACAGGACGCACTGAATGTATGAGGTGGCCTATTTTACACTTCAGTCAAACACTCACATTTGAAAAGTCTACATTAATATGTAAATATGTTTGTTCACGTTTATATTTCTTCTGTTCTTGTCTGATAAACAGTATATTCTCCTGTAGCCTTTAATGAAAACATGGTGTTTTTGTATCCACTAAAACTGGAACCTAAACTCAGGACAGTTGTGTGATTGTGGAGGTTTCCCTGTGAGGGTTTCAGATATTGTATATCAGCACAGTGTTTGTGTCCTGACACCGCAGCTCACAGGGAGAGGCTGGTTGAAGACTGAGCTCTCTGAGTCTTTAACCGGCTGACTCCTTCAGAGTGAACACAGTCTCTAAGTGTCAGCTCTGTTTAAAACCTTAAAGTCTTTATTTACCCGAAACACGTAACAAACATGTTCCCAATGATAAGATCAATAAGAGTCAAAGAGCTTGTTCACAGTCGGAATAAATGCTGTGCACAGTTTAGCACAGTGCAGCTGTTTGTTCACACTCCACCCTGATCGTTTGTGGCAGAAACTTTAATTAGAGCTGGGAGGGAAACTGAAAGGTTCAGCTCATGATTTCCCAAAAACACAGAAGTCAGGCCAATCTCATGATGACAGTGCTGCTAACCAGCGTGAATGCAGGTGGACTATTAGCTTATATATATATATATATATATATATATAATGTGCGTCCTGAGGAAGAGCCAGAAGTCTGCTTCACGGAGGACGATCGATGGGAAACACAACACTGTGCTGAGTCTGATTGTCATCGGTCTGATGTGAAGTCCTCCATCAGTTTTCTTTGACTCAAACCAACACTGTGCATGTGTCTGATCCCTCTGAGCCACAGAGCTCCACTGTCTCCATCCACTCCATCCAAACTATTAAAACACATCAGAGATCCACGCTGTTACACACACACTGCAGTTTATTCTGATTCACACACACACACACACACACACCTTCCTGCTGCCACAAATACTCATTAGAGCACCACATGTGATTTAATCCGCCGCTGAAAAGCCCCAACAGTCACTGCACAATAAGTATAAAACAGTGACAGAAGCTAACTGCGAGTTAGCAAGTGCTAACAGGAAATGGCTGTGTGTGTGTGTGTGTGTGTGTGTGTGTGTGTGTGTGTGTGTGTGTGCTGAAGGTGAAGTCATCAGGCTCTGTCAGAGGTGATTTTTATGACGCGTTGTCCATTAGAGGGGGGGCGGGGCTTGTTCAGGTGGAGGAGGATAGAGGGACAGGCGGAGTTCTTCCTCTCGCGCACGAGTTGAATGTGTTTAGGAAACCATGGCTTGTTGTTGCGTGTCCACGCGGAAGTTGGTGTATGACGTCACGGGCTCCATCAGCAGCAGCAGCGCTGAATACGTCACGGTCAGCGCACCGGAAGCGGCCCTTCAGAGTTTCAGTGGACGGGCTGGACCAGAACTTTACTCTGGTGGATTTAAGTTTCTGATTGTATACCGGGACAAGCCACGGCACGGCCCGACCGGTGAGCATCGCTAACAACGTAACAGTGGCCCCGGATGTTAGCGCCTCTGCTCGGGCAGGTAACTTGCTGGGTGTCGGTGGGGAGGTCCGCAGACCTCTGAGCTGCTGATGATCCATCGTTGGTTTTCAGAGAGGTCGGGGTCCAGGTCGGGCACAGTGTGATCCGGACAGGTGTCGGTTAGGCAGGTGGCAGAGCAGGCCTTATAGTCCTTGTTGTTTTGGATTAGCAGAAACAGTTAGTGAGCAGCAGGGCCGGTTACGGTGGCCGATAAGGGCGAGCCTTGTTTCACAACAGGTGCAGCAGCCAATCACTGACAAGATTGCTCGGGGAAAAATGATATAATTATGTATTATTTGCTATCAGTATCTGCATACGGTCATTCCTCTTTGAGAGAGAGAGGCTCATCCAGAGGCCAACGGGAAGAATGTTCCCCATAAATCACAGCGACACCTTTAAACAGGTGGGGGCCATTATCTCGATTAAAAACAACTGTAGTGTTGTTGTTTTATTTCCTCCAGCCTCGGGGCTCTGCAGGGACGGCCATGATGAATCAGAGTGTGTGTGTGTGTGTGTGTGTGTGTGTGTGTGTGTGTGTGTGTGTGTGTGTGTGTGTGGTGACATGTCGTCTCTTTCATTTTGATTCATTCCCGTACGAAGGTGAATGTAGATGGAGGTTTGGTTAAATGTCTGTGGTGACATTAGCTGCCTGCCGGGCTGATTGATTCTCTCTTTAGTCGTGTTTTATTTTATCTTGGTGGTTTTCTTCCTTTTCCTGTGGGAATCTCCTCCATTCTTCACATCATGTGATGATACTGAGACCACAGATTTCAGACAGTCCCAGGATCAGTTTGTTCTTCTCTGGGTTGTGTGTGTGCTGTTTAATGTGTGTGTGCTGGTAAGGGGCTCATGTATGTTTGCATGCTCTCATGCCGTTGGTGCTCTGACCGTCCTTGATCAATGGAAGTCAGCAGCCTCGTGTCTTGGAAAGGACAACGACCATCACTGCTTATCTCACCTTCACAGCCTCCCCTCCACCGACAGTTCAGCATTTTAGAAAGCTGAGACTTGACCAAAGTGAAGTCCCACCACCACTTCCTGCTGCGTCTTTCCTCCCTCTAACGATTATGCAGCAGATTAACTTCAATATTGTCTTGACATCAGTTAGTGGCTGTGTGCTTTGGCTTAGCTCACAGGTGAGCTTTGTTTTCCCGGTGTGACCGTCTGAATGCTAATGAGGCAGAGGCTCACCCGTTTCCACGGCGATAAATGTCCTGACGCTTTAGATGTGTGAATGTGAGACTCAAACCAGACGTGGGGATCAGAGGAGTCTGTAAACACACAGATATCACACACACAGGATGATGAAGACCAACATTAAGAGGCGTATTTGTGATCCTGTGAATTTCCTGAAGCTGTGTCATACGCCTGTTAGAACCTGATTTTTTCATACTTAATAACAGCTATGGCTGAATACTTTAGCCACATTTGTTCCTGTTTCCCAGGAAACAAAAAAGTGGGAACGTCAGAGACCCGCAGGCCTCCATCCCCAAATCATTGATGTTGAACAGGTGGAGCATGGAGCGCAGAAGATCTCCCAGGCTTGGTGTCCAACAACATGTCTCCTGTGACTCCGAACACTGATGGACACATAAGACCTGTGATGATTCTGGATGACTCGTCCTCAGGCTTCTGCAGGTTGTCTGTCTCTCATGCCGTTCAGCCGTCGACCTCCTGCTGATGATGGCTGACAGAGATGCTTCTTCTTATCGAAGCCTGTGTGTAATGTTATATGTTGGTGGGGGTCAGTGCCTTTGCAGTGCGTTGTGTATACATGTACTCCTGCAGAGATTCAGATCCAGACCAGATGTTAATACCAGGTGCAAATAGCGTCATGGAAAGAACATGGAACCTGCGGGTTTCAAACCCACAACCTTCACGCTGTGAGGTGACACCGACGCTCCGCCCTGAAGCACCGCAGAGAAACGTGCTTTAATTGGCAGTGGGAGCGCGAGCACATCCACATGAAGCTGCAGCGTCTGCGTCCAGAATGTCATCAGGACCTTGAGATTACAACGGTAAATCAATTAGTCTGTAATGCGGAGCGGCAGGCCGAGGAGCTGCCGCCGCTCACGGCTTTAAATTGGCTGCAGGCGCCGAGGGGCCGGCCGCTCGGCTCTTCAGCTGATTGTCCCTGGCAGAGGTCGGAGGAGCTCTCCAAACATTTAACACCAAACAACAGGAGCCCTGATTACAAGAGATCAGTGCACTGAGGACTGAGCTGGCCTCTGGAAAATCACACGGACGGGCTTTGGTTATTTTCAATATCTGGACATTTTAATTTTGATTTGTAAATTGTAATGTTTACTTTTTTATTTGTTTATTCAATTCTCTTATTTACTGTTGTCTGTTTGTTTGTTCTGCCCATATGCTCGTGATTTTTAATTAGCTGCTGCTGCTGCTGTTAACTGTAAACTCCAGGAAGACAAGCTATTGAATATATAAAGGATTATTAAGGACCAAACGTGTTTTGTGTAGAATGTAAATTCTTTTCTCAGGTTTTCTGAATGTGGTTTCAGTCGCTTCTGTGCAGCTGTGTGCTGTTTTCTCTTCGTTTCGGTTTCGTAGTTTCATTAATTTGCAGATATCGTTAAGCGTTTAGACCTCACCATCCACCCACACTGAATTTATTTCTACCTAATAATGCTCTTATTAGAAGAAGTCCTAAACACAGGCTGAAGCTGCTGAATGGTCCTTTAAAGATGCAGCGTCGTCAACATTTGGACGCGCAGCTCTTCCCCGGCGGTTTAGCTGCATGCTGTGCAGCTGGGCTTCTGTATGTGTTGCTGGAGGATTAAAATGTGCAGTTTGTGTGGATGGATGCAGATAAAGCGTCGTTCAGCCGTTCATACATCACTGCACGCTGATTATCACAGCGTTCAAACGGCCTCAGGCGTGGATTTATCTGCCTGCAGCTCTCAGCGCTGTGAGAAGACACAACCAGGACCGTCTGCTGCAACGTTGACATCTGCTGGCTGCTGGGCTGCAACACAGGATCAGGACCAGGTTTAAGAAGAAGAAGAACCAGCAAAGCCAGAAAGAGTTTTTATTTAACTTCTCTCCACATTTTTATGCACTACGTTAATTTTATCTTAAGCTGTTTGAAGCTAGTATCATATCATTTTAAAGAAAATACATATTTTAATGATAATATTAATATTATTAATGTTTTATGTTCAGTTTACAGAAAATAACATTTCACATTCTGTGTGATTAAGAGACCTCAGCTGTTCTTGGTGTGCATGTGGGATGGATAATGAATGGATGATGGATAATGAATGGATGAACGGTTGGTTGTGTGACTCCACACCATTGTCGTGGATGAAGTGAGACCGTCTCCATCTTCTGAACGTCGCCTGCTACCTCTCAAAGCTCAGTCAGATCCACTTTTATTTTTCCCTCCCACCACCACCAGCCTCCCCCTCATTCCTCCCCTCTGTCTCTATTTATAGAGCCTGGTGGAAACACATTGTAATGAACAGAGTTCCCAGCTCTCTCTCGCTGGCTGTCTGTCCTGTTTAACAGCTCTGTGTTCCAAAAACTAAAACAGAAGACTGGAAGAGAAAATGTCAAGTGTTCTCTCCATCGGTAGAATCCAGTGAAAAGCCTTCGTTTGTCACTGCAGACGCATGAAGACAGAAAACCAAAGTCTTCTGTAAAAACATCTGTGTTCCTCAGATGAATGACCTTGGATTCAAGGGTGTTAGGATTACAGCGGGCCTTTCTCATCAGTCGCGTTCCACGGTTAGTCAGCAAAGGTCCAACTGTCCATTTTAGTGATGATGCATTTGGGGACCAAAACTCAGTTTGGAGATTTGTTCAGACGTGAAAATTAACCTGCAAACTGTGTCCGCTGATGAAGGCTGTGTGATCCGGTTGAAAGCTCTGGATCTTACTTCTTCTCTTTATTAAATACAAAAACATGCGGCTTTACCAGGACATTGAGTTGAATGTGTTGTCCCCGTGGATAAAATGTCAAAGACAAAATTCCTTTATTTCACACTGTGAACGTAAATCTGTTGAAAAGCAAATGTTGAAGTTAAACTATAATAAATTCAGTTTCATGTTTTGTGCCTTTAAATTGAACGGTCTGCCCCAGATCCTGTAACAGTCAGTGTGTTTAGTAAATCTCCCTTTTCCTGTGACTACATTAAGATGGGGGGTGGGGCCTGGGGGGTATATAATCTATCTTGTGGTTATATTCCCAGTCATACAGCATGTGGAGGTGTCAAGTATCTTCTGCCTGTGATTAAGCTCATCATTATTCTCTTCAATATTTGGGTCACCCAGTCCCTATGAACTCTCTTAATTTACATAATCACAGAAAACCATATCAAACCCTCTTTTTCCGGTTTTTATTTCCCCACTGCTCACAGACGTATTTTGGTGGTGTGTATTTTCTGGTTGTGTGTTTGTGTGGAGCAGATAAGAGCAGATTTGAAGCTGTGTTTTCATTCACGGGCTGAAACCATTTCCCCAGTGCTGTGCTGCCTCTATGTGAAGTGTTTATCAATGTGAACACATACAGTGAGTCACAGGCCTGAACTGTGGTTGTGGACTGATAAGCAGTGAATGTATGTCTGTTGAATCCTGTAGATTACAAGCAAAAATAATAGATATGTATAGATTTTAAAGTGTTAAAATCAGCACTGCTGTACAAGGTGGACTTTTCTTTTCTGTAACGTAGGAAAAAAAAACATAGTGAGGGTTAGTTGGTGAATATACATATTCAAGGTCCCCAGAGGATACTTTTTAAATACTTTGTTTAATAATTGTGTCACTTCATTTGATGATTTGATTAACAAACGGAGATATTCAGGGTCAGAACCTGCTGATGGTTTAGCCTCTGCCTCAGGATGAAACTGCTAAAATTAGTGACGCTGCTGGAACATTAATGGGAAATATCAGTGGGCCCAGTGTCATACTCTGAGGAACACCGAAAACAAAGAACCTGAGAAGTACAGATGTTTGTCGTCTCGGGATAATACGATGAGTTGTAACAGATCATGTGTCGGGTGATGAAATAATTAGATAAAGATAATAGACTTAGAAAATCAGGAGGGGCTGAAGCAGCCTGCCAAACTTTCAGAAGCCCAGTTATGTCCTGATCAGCTGTGAGGAAAGCTTAATTACCCCCTATCAACAACGGGAAGCCCTCTGACTTTATATAGTTTGACTTTGCTCTGATTTCAGTGTCTTTCTTCTGGTCCCTTCAGTCTCATGTAGCTCGCCTCTTTGTTTGGTCATCACTGTAACGCCATCAGCCCTGGGACAAAAGACAAAGACTCTTTCTCTGAAATTTCTCCCCGCAGAGTTTAGGACAGATTAGCATATAAATTTGTTTGTGAGTAAATCCTTCCCTCCAGGATTTCTTTTTAAACTCCAGCGCCTCAGCAGGAGCCATCAGATCAAGAGGAAATGAAGACTCTTCAGAGTTTGACAGAGCTCGGTATTAAAATTAAAATCCAATTCTGTCCTTCAAGAAACCCTTTGTCTACCTGAGAGATTCACATCTGACAGTCGCTGGCAGATATTAGGTATTGGTACAAATCTACTGTCCACCAAAACACCAAGAAATAGAAAATATACAAAGTCACAGTGAAGTCTGTGAAAGTTTAAACAAACAGTATCATGCAACAGTCAGAGGTTTAAAATCAGTACTTTTTAGACAGAGGTTCTGCACAGCATAAAGTCTTGCATAGGGAACTGTGTGGGATTCTTTGGACTGGAAACCTGGTGCTGGATTAAAATCCTTCATCTTAAACAGTTTGGGTTTGAAAAGGCTGAGCTGCTGCAGTGCGTCGGTTCAGTCCAGCAGATGTCAGGCTTTCACCACTTTACACCAACCTGAGCACAGGTGATCCCAGAGTTTCCTGTCAGGTCGTAGCTTTGTCTCTGAAGATCAATGATGTGAAGACACGTTTGTTTTCTGCCTCGAGTCACAACGCTGAAGAAAAAGTCTTTTTTATAGGGACCTGGGAATTGTTTTTATCTATAATCTCGTTTTGTCGTCCCGGTTAAAGTGGCAGCAGTTAGTAATCAGATCCACACTGTGAACACAGGGCTTTAAAAAGAACAGAGGAAGTTCAGACAACTGACAAAAGTAGGACCCGGTAAGTGTCCCACGCGTTTAGAACTGTTCATTTAGTCCTCTCTTTAAATCCGCATGTCTCATCATGAGTCTCATCACGACTCACCTGTGAAATGGAAATAAACGGGCTCATACAGAGGAGCTGCTCAGACTCACCTGCAGCTTCACCGAGTCACAGCAGGTGAAGTGACACACGTTCAGGAAATAAACCACAAAGCTGATTCCAGTGAAGTGAAGGTGCAGATGATGGGAGTCATGTGATCTGCTCTGTTACACCTCCTCTACACTTCAGAGGGAATTTATTCATCGTTCTGTGGTGTTTCTACTTTTCTTTAAGGAAAAGTTCACCGCCTCTCTCAGTGGCTCCGCACTGAGCATGCGCAGTCCGTCAGCCCGCGGTGGGTTGAGGAAGTTTGTGTTGGTTCTACCTGTCGGGTGTGTTGGTGTTAGCTGACCTGAGGTTACAGGTGAGTGTTCTTCGGTCTCACTAACCTTCTTAAACATCACGTGACGCAGTGAAACTGTGAAAAGTCGGGATTTGACTCGCGTGTGTCTGATAAACGTGGTTTTCACGCGCTAGTGAAAGCGCTCAGGTGTTCTCAGGTGCTAATTACCACGTTTCCCCGACCAACACCTTCACTTTCCGCTGTGTGTGTGTGTGTGTGTGTGTGTGTGTGTGTGTGTGTGTGTGTGTGTGTGTGTGTGTGTGTGTGTGTGTG